>JANCMC010046500.1:0-16819 GCA_024363005.1 Charaxes varanes
ACTTCTTCAGAAGATACATAGTGAAAGAGGCCCTAATACTTAAAGCAAATATACTGTGTTATCATAATTCTACCTGCATATATTTATTTTTAGCGATGACGTCGTCCTCTAGCATAAGATAGAATGTCCCTTTTGTTTTTGCGTAAGCCATTAAGTATATTGTGTCAAGGTTCTGTTTAGTTCGCCATTTGACCCTCTTGATAGAATCGCCCAAAGTCAGTGGCAAATTCTCTAAATTGGGATAGTATGAAGCAGATGGAGATATTACTTCTATTAGACCATTAGCCACATGCTTTGGAAACCTAGAGCGATGTTATGAAAGGAGATTCGATTAGTTCAAGCTCATGTTATTTTATCACTCAATACTACAATAACAGAGTTTTAGTGCTTGTATACATACAAAACTTATTATTATAATTTGAATCGAACAGTTGATATAGACGTCCGAAGAAGCAAAAATGTCAGCCTTATGATAATGGAGATACTTTTATACAGGAACTAAAGTTTTTGGCCGTAATTAAAAGCCTATTTCACTGCTGTCTGATAAAGTATTGAATAACAAACTGGTAATAATAAAATATCATTTCTACATATAGTAATTATAATAGTTTACAGGCTACATTTTTAGTACTGTTTGATAAAAAGGATAAGAGCCCTACCTCACCGAGACACCATGGCGACGTCGTCGGTTACGTATCCGAACAATTCATGTTAAAGTTTAAGACATGTAACTCACTTGGCGACGGTTTGGCGACGTCGCCAAACTAGAAGCGTAGCCACGATTACTACTAATTACTCATCTGGCAACCGCAGATATTCATGGCTACGCAGACGTCGCCATGATGTCTCGGTGAGGTAGAAGTCTTAGACACATTCGGTAATGAGAAATAATAACGTTGTAGCAGTTTAACAGCAAGCGATGAAATAGGCCTTTATGGTAATTCAATAAATCTTAAATATTCAGAAAGACCAACTTAAAAGTGTTACAATAACCAATAATACTTATGTATTGGTAAAACTTTAGGACCCTAAACAAATAATATAGATACAACAGCCGAAGTTCTTGCTAGCAAAATCGTGCAGTAGTTATATTTTACGGCTGTATTTTGGCTCCGTTTTGAAGTCGTTGTTAACTAATCTATTGTGTGCATATAGCAATAGCCAACCAGTGTATTGTATGTGTGTGTTGAGAGTGTGTGTTATTTAATATTACATAACGTGTCCACAACGATAGTATAGAAGAATTATTCTCTCGTTATATGAGAGTTGAGTTTCTATAATAATAATTAAATGTAAGTAATAATAAACATTTGAAGTCATTTATGTATTGTTTTCTTTGTAAGTTAATGCAGACTTACATAAAATTCTTAAATAATTTGAGCAAAATTATTATATACTTTTGTATAACATACGTATGAATGTGTACTACTTCTTAAATATTAATAATAAGCTGTGTTCGAGCTTAATTGTTTTGCATGCATATTAGTGTTTTATTTTATATAAGAGCTGTAATCGAAAATCATAATGTGTAAAAACTGTTATATCTCTTAACGTCATACTCACAAAGATTCTATTTGTTTAGTTATGTTGATAACGTACTCCAGATCTGTTTCACCGACAAAAATAACAATAAGTGTGTTATTCATATCCGCTTCTGTCAAACCGCCAATTAAATGCTGTAGAACAGAGAAAGAAATCACATTACACGAGAATCGAGAACAGACTAATTTTGAATTATTAAACTCCACCAAAGACAATATTTCTGCATTTACATCACTATTATCCGAAACTTTAACCATTTATGCAGTGCAGGCAGCGGAAGCTCTCAAACAGTAAAAAGAACCCCCGATTTTGAAACATTATTCATTGGTGCTCCGCTCCTATTGGACTTAGCGTAATTATATATAGCCTATAGCCTTCCTCGATAAATAACCTATCTAACACGAATTGTTTTTTTTCATACCTTTTGTGTGTGCGCGCGTGTGAGTCTGATGTGTTTGTTAACAAACTGTGCTTTATTTATTTTCTGTCAATGTTTACATACAAATGACCTATAAACGCATGATATCAGTATGCGTTTTTCTAATGAGACTAAAAGAAGATTTCCCGGAATAAAACGCGATAAAATTGTAATGCAAGTAGTGTGAGAGTAGTCAGATGGCAGTCGGTCAACTTATATCGTCCCACTTCCTCTGCAATCTAAGCGGACCCTAGACCCGGATACTAGACCGGGATAACACGACGAGTCATAGTGTTACGTTTGTTTTATGTTTAAAAATTCAATCATTCATTTATTCATTCATTAAATTTGAACCTCATAGAGGTAACGAGGGATCCAAAGGCTGGCTCGTACCTCGGTCAAAGGATTAGTATTGCTATCCAACGAGGTAACGCAGCTAGTCTTTTGGGATCCTTTCCCACTTACACCGACGCGGATCAGCTTTTTTATTCTTTTTTTTTTGTTTTATATTTTTTTGTTTGTTTGTTTGAACGCGCTAATCTCCGGAATTACTGGTCCGATTTGAAAAATTCTTTCAGCGTTAGATAGCCTATTTATCGAGAAAGGCTATAGGATATATACCATCACGCTATTACTAATAGGAGCGGAGCAACATTGAAGAATGTTTCAAAATCGGCGGTTTTTTAAAATAAAATAGCCGGTTATAGTTTCGTAAAAATCATGTGTGACGAAATTGTTCCCCTCTAAAAGTTCTAAATAAAAGTCCGCGACAGCATGTCTATCTCTTAAGGTTGCCTCCATATAACTCTTTTTATGCTAACCATATATGCTATATATCATCACGCTAAGACTGAATCTATTTTTTTTTAACTATTTTTACGAGGCCAAAGTCGCGGGCACAGCTAGTAATGTATATATAATTTTTCTTCTTATTATTTAAATTTAAGTGCATTGTAAATATATATACAATATTTAGAATTATGAATGTAAATAAAGTTAAGTTGATACATAAATTAAGTTTTAATTCTAAAAATATGCTCTAAATACTAATAACACTAAAAACATGTGCTACATCGAAATATAATAAATCTGGCATAAAACAAATTGGCAACACTGAATGGTAGGGAAAGAACCGAATCATTTCGCCATGTCGAGATTGAGTCATACCAGGAAACTGTTGATTTATTAATGAATAAGCTCTTTTGATAAACTTGAAAACGGCGAGATCTATCTCACATGTAATACAACATTCGATATGGATGAAATAATATTTGCAAATAAGGTTAATCTATTGCATGTTTATCTTCGTATGACAGAATGGCCTGACAGAAAATCAGTGCTGTGATTTACTTTGGTGGCAACGTCGGCAGTGTTCTTTTTTATGTTACAGGGGCAAAGTAGCAGGCAGCAGGCAGCTAAGTGCCTACTGACGCCCATGGACATCTGCACGTCCATGGGGCAAGCAGATGCGTTGCCGGCCTTTAATGACGAGTTTAGGCCTTCGGGAAGTCTCACAAACCGAACGAAACGCGACAACAATACCATCACGTACGTATTCTACAATATACACGTTGTTTATGTCTCCCCAATTTCCGAACAGTTTCAATTGTTCTTTAACAAAATAAAATGATCGTTATTAAGTTACGTAATGTTCTTTTTTATTTTTACATATTGCTTTTTTGATGTGATAACTTCTTATGGGAGGGTGAACCGCTGTGTCACGTAACGCGTAACGGCGACAGTCTGCCTGGCAGCAGCAGCAAAAGCGACAGCGGTAGGCTTTTGCTCTCTCACTCTAATCGACAGCGCAAGGCGTTCAACTTAATTAAATTGATCACTTTAAGTGCGCTTCTGTCGGGCGTCCCGAAACGCACACACAGTTTTTTTTTAAAGCTAATATTTCTAATTTTTATAGGAAACTTATTAAAAATCTGAGCTTCCTCAAATAATGTATTTTTCTTATCGTACTGAGCTACATGTGCGATGTGCATATAAACAGTATAAATGAGTTAATGTAAAAGGAACGAAATTTAGTCCCAGGTTTGGGATGTGTTCTTCTCAAAGCTGGGATTATATTTTTCTATTGAACACAAAGGTTTTTAATTAATATACATTCATCCATTTTCTAGTTTTTACTAGAAAATCTACATAATTTGAGATAGTAACATTTTCAGTTTTCTTTATTAAACTATAAACTTACATGTTTTTGGATTTAAACTGCACTTAAATATTTATCAGGTATAAGCGGTGATGTTCATGAATTAATTTTTATAATTCTTTGTTTATTCATTCCTTTTGTGGTATAATAATATTCAAAAAATTCTTTACCCATATTCATTATAATTATACTCAGCTTGCTTAATACACGTAGACCTGAAAAACTGAGATACTTGAACTTCTAGGATTATTGTTCAAAAGTTCTGTGAATTACATTGTAATCTGAAAATTTCCTTTGTTTTTTGGCTGCTGCAATTTTCTTGAATTTGTTTTATTCTTTTATGTCGCATATAATGTATAAAATATTCGAACATATGTGACAATCGAGTTAGTTTCACCGCTTGCTTTCGATGTACAAGTTCCGATTGCAATGTTACTTTGTTGCATACACGTCTGGTCTCTAAAGATATGTAAATCTCCAATTTGATTGCGTTCATGGCGTAAAATATCTTTAACTTCATCGCACGAGGCGATAGATACTTTTAAAGGTCGTTATTTTCATTCAACATACCTATTAAGTCTCATAAATTTTCTAGGAGTAGGACATTTTTTATAGCATGATTTACAAGTTTGATTTACATTACGTCTTGCTGATCATAGTTTCATCTTACAGAGATATTTGGCTCACTTATTTCATTAATACCCATAACAATTACGTTTCATTCTCACTCAAAGCGGTCTTTCATTTCATGAATAAGGTTTTCGGGATAAGGTAGACCGCGGATAGCGGTGGTGTATTAAAATATGGAAGACTTTTATTTTAAATTTCTTGAATATCGTAATTAAGGGACTTTATTTCTTCTTGCGCTTCTGTTTCTGTTTTTGTGTTTGTTTTTGGCTTAGATTACATAGGTTTAAAACTAAAATGCTGTCTGGATGTTTTCAACTAATTTGTACGTATTTAGGGGCACTGAAAACTAAAATGATACTTTGAACATTCTAGAACGTCTGGTTATCGAAGTAGCTAAATTCTAGAACGTCAAAATGCTAATTTTATTGTAAAAAAGGGTTTTTGGACAAACTTGTAGTCATATGTAAATAATCAGATATAATATTATTTTGAGTGAACAGCAAGGTCAACGTCTTAACAAAATATTAAGAAGATGGAAACTAGATACCAGAGAAAATGGAGCGTCTCACTGACGTCAGGTTTATTCTTTTGGAGGCTTCAGAGATCGCAATAAAGTTAGTTTTGTAAATGAAAAAGAAAACGATCGGCCCCCGGAACAGAAAGCAGGGTCACTGCCCACTGCGCCAACGGGCCAGCCAATTTTATACATATAATATTACTGTTTACACATTAATAAATTAAAAGTGTTGAAAAATTGCTAGTTAGGTATATATACAGTAGGTAGGTATATTAAAGCAATGCAATTTATTCAACCCAGCGTTCATTTTACTGCAGAATAAATCTTAGAGTAAGCATAATCTTGTATTGTCTTGGATTTACACAACACATTGTAATTTGCTAGTATTTCATGTTCTGTCAGGTCCAATAAAGTTTATTGATAAACCATCTATTTGTATTTATTACAAGGCGGTCTCCCGCCCTCGTATCCCCTACACACACAATAAACTCAAGCTTGTCCAATTTAGCGTTAAACATTTTTATTTACTTTTAATACTTATTTATTTTTAATTCGCCTGTAATGTCCCACTGCTGAACTAAGGCCTCCGCCGTCCTATACGACTTTCCTCTATCCTGAGCCATCCCAATCCACTCCTACCCCGCAAAAGCGTCCGAGTCGTTGCGCCACCTTTTTCTAGGATTACCTGGTCTTTGGCGACCATTGGTGGCAACATTGCCACCTTTATATCGCATCCTTATAGTCGCAACATTGGCCGACCTTTGTGTGTCCATTCGTGCCACGTGCCCAGTCCATTCCCACTTGAGCTTTGCATTTTTAAATTCTATAAATCTTTAGAACTTATGAACACATATTTTTCTTCTAATTTGTAGGAAGTCTGTATTCAAAATAGTGTCGGGTTAAAACTCAACGTCGTCATCAAAACCTTTATTTCTTAATCGCAAGTAGACGCCTCAATATAATTTTTATGTTCTTTTCAAAGACATGATTGTTGTGTATTACTTTAATTTTCAAGGCATAGCTGTTAATTATAATAAATATGTAAAACCATTGTCGTAATAAACTGTCTTGATTTAATCAAATCGTTTGGGTATAATAGATATCTGACCACAATTTGATCTCAGAATAAAATTTATTTGAATAAATCCAATCTCTTTCTGTTCATGTTTTCATAAATATCAATATAGATAAGATATAATGGATTTAAGCATTGTTGGACGAGAGAGATCGTGATTGAGAGAGCATTGAAACCTAACGTAAGATACCTTCAGTATCGGGCATATCAGTGAAGTATCTTTCGCGTCCATCCCGACGGACAACGGCGCTGTCCTCAGCGAAATTCGATTTATCGACGGGCACGCACAACGCAACCCGTTGTGAGATTCCGCCTCTTAACGCGAGAGCCAGATCGTATTAGGGTTAGCGACATACTATGGGCTTACATTACGTAGTATAATATAGAAAACTGGAGATAATTGACATTGAATTTCCGTTGAAAAGAAAAAACAATATGAATAATTCACAATAAAAACATCAGCACGAACGTATTAATTAAAGACCAGATAGATATCGACTGGTGGACGAAATTCGGCCATAAATCTTTAGATTTGCGTACTATATGCTTATTTAAAGCTATATACAAAATTTGCATTCATTGTACAACGACATTGTAATACAAACAACACCAACAAAATACTTGGATACAATCTCATAGTAAAGTGTATAAATGTGTGTATAAATCGTTTGGCATTGGTGTGCATGAGGGTTTTAATATCATGTATTACTAATTCACACTTTCTACAAATGTTACCATTCTGCCATGACTGGCCTGTTGATGCAGTGGGCAGTGACCCTGCCTTCTGCTCCGGGGGTCGGTTTTTCTAGTAATAAATTCAAAACTTAAATGTGGCCGTCAGGTAAGAGTACCGATTCGAACGACATATTAATATATAATCACAGACATTTTGCTCTACCTTGCCGTTATTCATTAAAAGATGCATGAAGGCTAGCTGCAGTCGTGTGTTCTATATTGCAGTAGTCTGTCCGCTCCTGTGACATAGATTCGTTTATGTAAGTGCGGCCGTCAATATCGCAAAAGTTAGTGGCTATAGAAAGAGAAAGAGATGATTCCCAGAAAGAGATGGAAGATATCCGTCAATATGAAAAACTTCTTAAAAATCGTATCTGTGACGGTTATGACTTCTCATTATATTGAAATGGTAAAATGTGGAGATGTTGGTGAGGTCTTGAAAACAGAATGCGGATTATAGAAACCGTTTGTAGCTGCTGGTTCGTGGTAGCCTTATGACATCCATCAATTCTTAGTATCGAAAGATTTTGGTGGAACTCTTTAGTGTCAATAAAATTTTGGACATTGATTTGTCTTCGCTTTGCGTATGCTACGACTTTTTGCTTGCGAAAGCGTTCTGTTTGTCATTGAAACAGCGAATGCATATTTTTTATTCATGAACAACATTGTTTACCTTCAGGGCAAGAAGAACCTAGGAAGAAAAATCAATAAATGTGCCCTTCACCTATTAAACTACGAAGAAACTTTAATAATAAATAATCAAGTTAGTAAGCTGAGCGAATGCACCCTACATTATACTTAAAATAGATAATATTTAGATCTTTCAAATTATGTGGACGAAAATAAATAGCACTGTTAAAACGAAACTCTTTTCAAATATGTAAATTAATTAGAAGAGTTATATGAAAAATATGTTGTTTCAAAATTTATTCGTTTAACTATGGGAGACGAAATAGATATCACCTAATTTAAATTGACTTTAAAGGTGACGTTTAATGCAGAAAGAAATAAATAAGATATATTTAATTATATTTCCAAAAAATACACAAGGATTTTTCGGGAAGTGAATGCATGCTTAAGGGAGCACGTAGCAGTAGGTATGAAATCACCTACTCCTAACAGTAAATACTCGGGACATGAAAACAAAATTATTAGCAAATTTTGGTGTTTACTACTAATTTGAAATTATATGAAGTCAACGTTATATTTAATTTAATCTTTTACCCCTTTTACATTCTTGGTAATTTTAAGTATTTGTTGTTTTGCTTATTTCTTTTATTTCTTTGACTCATATATAACTTAATTGAAATTTAAGCATTCTTATTCTCTGCATAATATCCTACATATTCATATATTTATCGTCTGTGTCAATTATACGATTTAATAACCAAGAATATTTTAAAAGGTAATTGGAACATTTTGAATGCACGAATTTTGTTTTATACCTACTGTTTTTATCAGAGCTTCCAAAACTTTTTTTTTCTCATAGAGAACTTTAAAAATTTTGCTACTTCCAGTGGATCCCCTGCAGTTACATTTATACCGTATTCCCAAAACTCGAAATTGTGAAGATTAGATATAGAAATTTGCGTTGCGGCTGTATTCTAGCCACGAATTAATAGTTAAAAAAAGAGAGAGAATTTAAAAAAGAGAAAGGTTTATTAATGAATTGATTGTTCTGTTAGCGGATGTCAAAAAAGTTAGCCAGTCATAAAGGTTACTCCATCCAACTTTACAATTTTGACATCTAATCACAGCATAGGGAACTAATCAATTTTCATTTATATTATTTAGAAAACTCGTTTAATGTATTCTCGGTATAGGCATTAAAAAATAAACGAATAATTTTATTTTTATTTGTGTTTCTTAAAGTAAGTCTGTTTGTCTACCTTATTAGAAATAAATGTATTTTCTTTCTTTCTCTCTGCCAAAGTTCATCTTTATACGCCTCGCGGTTTTCGAGATTTCGTGTTAGGTGATCTTTCGCTTTTATCTATATATTTATAGCTTAATTGATAACATTAACATATATGTACAACATTATAATATACGATATACAATAACATTAACGTATATGTACATTTTACCGCTATAATTTAATGATATGAATGCGAATGTGACTTTTGTTGTTTCTTGCGGTTTCTCTTCTTAATTTCTCAGTCTTTAATTATGAAATCTCTTCTTCTAAATTATTATATAAATAATATCGATACCTCCCACGTAAATTGTTGTAACCCGAAATTCCCAACTTCACAGTATAGCATTACAAACTTGTAAATTGAAATAAAATCGTATGTCATCATGTGACACATTTGTGTATACAACGATATATTCAGTAATGACGATTACATTATTGTATACAATAATATACAAAAAAGTGACTGTTACATTACAATTTAGTTGTTTGTAACGCTCTACTGTAAAGCTGGGAATTTCGGGTTACAATAACTTACGTGGGAGGTATCGATGTGGTACATGTAAATTGAAAACGTAAGAGAAATATCATTTTGACATACGGTCTTCATATTCCGTTATATTAAAATATTGTATATTGTAAACCTTTGTCATCCCTTTATATGTAACAATGCCACTTAGATAATAATAAATGTCGATTTCGTGAAGAACTCGAAATAATAACAGTTGATTCTGAGCCAAAATATTTAAAGAACGACAGTCGTGTCGTTGTACGGCCTCGGACGACGACCGCTGGTCCTCGCCTTGATATATCGAATATGGCAATTTGACATTAAAGCAGTGCATATTCTTAATCCTTAATGGCTATTCTTGTATCTCACGGACACACATACTGTGATATATTGTGATCGCTGTTGATGGAAATTTCCTCTTTGCGAGTAAATTTCTGCGCGTTGCTTCGAAATTATATACGCGATTAATTTGTTAAAATTAACCAAATTATAACTTTAATATCCGGATTCTCTTGAGCCTTGAATATTCTTCTTTTGTTATCACCTAAGCTAATGTGCGCTGTGCTTAAAAAAGTGTTTTTAGATACAGCGCATTCTTAATTTTTTATATTCCTAATATATATTTCTATTTATCTATCCCTGACACTAGTTAAAAAGCTATATGCATTGGTTAAAATATTCTTTGTTGGCAGCCCTAGCTCTTTATTTCAAATATCGTATATCTCTTACTCATTATATAAGTAACGTAAACAAATACTTTTCTTAATAAGGAATATTTGAAATATGCCTGATATTCTAATTTCCTAATCCAACGAAATTTAATGCTTATGCCAAGAATGGGTGCAGCGATAGACTTTAGGAATTTCAGTTCCTATCGAGACCCTGTATCTCTAGCACGAACATTTCTCGATAGCTTATTTTCGTTAACTTCCGTAAACTGAACGTCAAATGAAAGTTCGTGCTACCGTTTTACAAGACTTCGGTGTAACTTCGAGGATGGGATAAGTCTGAGTTCCTGTTTCATTCGTGTCAGCAGTTTTTAGCGAGTAAGTCGTGTAAAACGGTAGCATTAAAGGTTAGGTTAGTTGTCGAGAAATGTTCGTGCCGCTTATGAAATACCGAAGGTTGCCCACAACCACGAGTTCTCACACGATGCTATATGTGTGTGGTTATTGTTTCAGGTACGACAAGTGGGACCGGGGCACACGGAGCAGATCGGTTATCAAATATAAACCAGTGATAGAATGGGTCATCCATCTCCCGGTCGCAGCAAGTATTACTTAACTTTGAGCGATCGACTCAAATGCCAACCACTGATTAGGCCACGACCTCTTCAATATTACTTTACTTACTTAACTTCAATCTAATACTATTTACTCAACTTAAATCCGCTAATAAAGTTTCTTAGTATATGCCAGCTAAGTCGCAGCCATGAGCTAGTAAGGAGTACCTAATTGCAAACAACCGACGTCCCAACGTGACATTGGCCTTCACGAAAATTAAATCTAAAATTTAACTTTACTACTCTTGAATAAAATTAAATTATACCTTTCTCTGGAGAATTTGGTGGTACGTTTACATTTTTGAGATGATAAAACGTTTGAATTTAGGCTTGATATTTCTTTTTACAGCAAAAATAAGTACTCATTTCATTATTTATATACTAGTAAGCCGTCTAGTCTTTCACTATACCAGAGACAACTGAGTTTTTTTGTACAGTTTGCCTCCAGCAAGTATGCCGAAAGCAGTGCTTGCTGTAGATTTGTGCCAGTAAGAGTGGAGACAGGGTACGGCTACATTCTAATTCTTGCGCATACGTAACGTATATCCCTGCAAAACATGTCAGCCAAAGAGACTCTGTCAGGTATGCCATATGTCTCCTGTCAGTTACTTTATCAAGCGTAGAGTAGAAAATAGTTTATTTGTCGCCTTTCCGCAGCTTGTAGTCGATAATTTTCACTCTCTCTGATAAATATTCAAATATCAAGTGAATATTAACATCTGATGATTAAAACGTCTCAGTTAATAAAAGTGACACCCAAGAAGCAACTGACAGCTGACACATTTACAGTCTTAAGTAGATAATATGTCAGTTGTCACCGCTCGTCAGCTGGTAGTCGATAAATTGCACTCTCCGCGAATAACAAACAGCCCTTCCTAAATGTCAGCCCTCACATAAATTAAATTTATAATTAACTTCCCTTCACTTGAATGAAATTAAATTATACCTGTCACGGGAGACTTTGGCAAAACATTTACACTTTATTACTTGAAAAACGACTTATTTCACGAGGCCCCGTTTCGGGGTTTTTGTAAGTGGCGGTAGGCATTTATTTCTTTGAATATAACACTTAAATTACTTGGCATAATGGCCGGATATTTCTGAAAGGGTTGTCATTACTTATTGATAAATAGTTAAAGAGTTTTTTTTATGTTAGACTACAATTTTAATTCGCCTTTAAAATCAGAGCTAAGGCAAAACGATTTCAAGTACTTTTATCATAAGTAAAATACTCTTAGCCTAATCTCTTCATTAAGGGCCAGCTTACAATTTCGTGGTTCGTCCGTCACAAGTTTTACGAACGACTTAATAACAGGTAGCCATTTTATAGCAATTAATCAAAAGAAATTGTCGGTAATACAATTTAAAACCAAAGCTTTAAAATTTATTTATAATAAAATAAAACCAAGGTTTCTGTCGAAGTACTTTAGGTAGAGGTAGACTCTACAAAGATTCGTAAAGATTCAGACTTAGTTTTACTTGCTTGTGTCGGCTTGTTACAAAGTCACTTGTATCAAATTATTATTGAAAAAATATTAGCTTGAGCTCATAAAAAAGCTTGTTTACAGAACAAAACAACTGGCACAGCTGGAATCACATCTCCTTCACGCGTACGTAAATACATCTGCTTATCTCGGTCGTGAAAATGGGTCCACATTGTATTGTTATTCATAGTTCTGGAAGTGCTCGTGTGGATGAGTTTTGATACGTACTCTATATTGTGCTTATTTAAAGCTGTGTATAAAATTTTAATTCTTTTTACAACGACATTATTATATTTTGTGTGCAATAAAGTATTTATCTATCTACCCTTATTTATGTACACACCACTGTTTTTACTTTCCTTGCGAAACACGGAGGCGGTCGGATAGAATGGATCGCGGTAAGAGCTAACTAGCAATCAACTCATATGCCGGCCACTGATTAAGTTATGACCTCCTCAGTCATACCGTTTGCTATGTATAGACTATTTAAGCTTGGATAAAGACGAGAGAAGTCATGCCATACGTTATCAGTTCTCGGTATCTTACCGAGTGAGACCTACTAGGAAGTTAAGAGCTTCGATTAAGTAGTACTTAAACATACTTACGAGCGACAGACAACGATAAATTATATATGAAACATTCCCCCACTTCGTTATGCGGACAGATTAAGTCATATTAATTTGTCATGGCAGAACAGTTCACTGAATTTGTCAACTGTATTTATTGGTGTGATATAGTGAAGTGGCAATCGTGTTATATTCGATGATCTTTTCCTATATCTATACTTTAATATATAAAGCTGACTGGAAAGTTTGTTTGTTTATTTGAAGGCGCTAAACTCAGGAAACACTGGTCCGATTTGAAAAAAATATTTCAGTGTTAAATAATCCATTTATCGAAGAAGGCTGTAGGCTATATATCATCACGCTAAGATCAATAGGAGCGGAGCATCAATGAAGAATGTTTGAAAATCGGGAAGTTTCGCAAAAATCATGTATGACAGAATTTTTCCCCTTCTAAATTTCTTTTAGTCCGCGACAGCATATGTCTATCTTTTAATGTTTTCTCACTATAACTTTTTTATGCTAACCAAATTTGTTATAAAATAATGCATTATTTGTGGAGGTGTTTTTATAAACAAATTATTAATCTTTGTTCAAAAACTATTTTTTGAACACCTGAGTGATAGCAGAGGCTCACGCGGACGAAATTGCGGGATACAGGTAGTACAGGTATATAAAATTATTCGTTGTTCGTTAGTCTAGCTAAAATCTCTAAAACCGCTGTGCCGTTTTAAATTCTGTTTGTTTAGTGTAAAGAAATGTTTAAAAGAAAAGAAATAAAGGTAAAGTCGAAAGTTTATTCAAAATTACTATAAAATGCAGAATTGGTCTATCTATGGTCATTGGTGGTGTCACTCGTTTTGGACAAGACATAAAGGTTATTGGCTAATAGGACAAGTCTAAATTCCGGTAAGACAACGTCTGTTCGCTAGGTTATTTTAAAATTTGCTTTGAAAGAGATATGCCTAATTAGGAAATGGTTACCACTTTGGTTAAGTTTTTTTTTTTAACTTATAATTACAGTTGGGTCGTTCGTAATGCCTAGGCATTCCTCTATCTGCAATTACAATGTACTGAAACGGCGATTTCCAAAGAAAAGATTTCACACGTATAATTATATTTATTCCACATTTTGACACTCCACAGCAATCTTATTTGGCACTAATAGATACTTCACAATAATCTAGCAGAGCTTCCGCTTAACTCGTTATACAAATTTTTAACGTCTCCCAAATGCATGGTGCTCGGCCATTATAAGAACTACCCCCCGCCACAATTATGAATCGAACTAATGGAGAGGCCATCATAGTGAATTGACTTTAATATTAATGCTAGCAATGGCACATAATCATATTGAGTTATTATTTAATGATCATCGCGTATATATATAAATAGGCCGGGCAAGGCTGGCATGGCCCGCTTGGCATGGCACACGCTAAGGGAATATTGACTTTGGTTCTTTTATTGGAGCATTATTCGGCCAAGGTTGGAAAAGGATAGGTGATTTAACTCAACAATTTTAGTATGATTAATAGTTTAGCTTGACTAGCATTGATGACAATATAATAGCCGTTGGTCGCAGGTCGGCGCGGTTGTTTGGCGTTTGTCTCAAGATTGTCGCACGTACCAGCCTCCCTTGACCCAGTTATTCAGTAATGAACATGTTATATCCTTTACTTCTTCTTAATGTTCTCTTGATAGTTTTCTATGCCTGCTCTAAGTTTAAAGTTGTGCGTAATTTGCGTTTTACATGCCGAAAGACGAAAAAGTAATTAATAGACTAAAACGAATGAATTTCCTAAAGAATGCTGAAGCTTTGTGGGAATTATCCTTAAGAATGTCACAAATGGATTAGATATAGGATCTTGTTGGACAAATAGGCAACCTTCGGGCTAACCTCTGTTCGGGCACAAACGGCCTCCGAGCCAAATTCGTGCACTATGACAGTGCTGTTTGCATTTAGTTCCTGGTCTTTAAGGGTGATGACTCACCAAAGACAATCGTATTTTCTGATGAAATGCTTTACGAATTGAATTGAAATTACAAAGAGAATCGAATATCGAATCCTCTTCTTAAGCTATTCTAATGCCGGAGCCAGGCATAGCTCAAAATGTTTGTACATTTTTGTCCTTGAAGATTAAACAGTACTACAAAACTTTGCGCAGCTACACAGAGTCACCAGCCACACTACATGATCATTCAAATGAAGCTATGCCTGGCTCCGTCATAACTGTCTCACCAGTCATCGTGTATATACATATAGACAACGGCAACAGAAGCAACGAAAAATGCAATTCTTAAACGCTAAAATGTAACATCTGTGATGATGCATAGCCACTTTCTTCCTTTTACCGTAAAAGCCTTTTCAGAATAATATAAAGTAATAAAATCTAAATATGTTAAATTGACGTTGGGAACAGCCTTTTCCAAGAATGTGTTCATACAATCCCTATGTCCGCTATGTGAGTGGTGACATTTAATGGATATGATACAAAGTTTTTATTAATAGAATGGTATGATTCGTGCGTATCAATTAGGAGACCAGGTCGCGATGCAGGCCCAATGAGCAGCAATTAGCCACGTGCGCATAAGTGGGTCACAGAAATTAGAACTGGTGCACACTGGTGCAGATACCAATGTTTTGATGGATTATATACGCTCTACCCTGAGAAGAGTGTATGATTTTGACGTGAATATGTCTTCAAATTGATTTTCTTAGTGGTTTGCAAGTCACAAAATTGACGATAGTAATCCAGTTTGATATTAAAGTTACACATCAGTTATCTACACTTAAAGCGGAATTAAATAAAAATACTCGATTTTTTTATGTAGAAAAAGTTTTTGTTTTTTTTTAATTATCTTGCTCTCGTTCTTAGCTGCTCTTTGTTTTAATGAACCTTTTTCTATACAGATCATGTAGATTTAAAAAAATCTAGGAGCCAATGTGAACTACTCCTAATTTAGCTATCCTTATTTAGTTAAAAAGCAAAGATTATAAATTGAGAAGTTATATTATAAAGTAATAAGTACATTTGACAAAATACTTATGAGTTAGATTTAAATTAGTATGGATCATTTGTTACCTAATTTTATTTCATTTTCGTTAGATTCTGAGACAAGAGACAAAAGAAATAATTTCAGTTAAATGTATTCAAAATGTGACCTATACCTAATATCACAAAAACTACGCGTCACAACCGTGCAGAGAAAATAAATGATTGAGATGGCTGGCTGGCCTGCGTTTAACTCGCGTCACGGCCCTTGAAGGAGCATTTCAAAAATGCGGTACAATATTTCTGAGGCTGGAAGGATTAGATATAAAGACCATAGCCAATTATCAACATAACTCCGAATACCTCTCGACTGGAGCGAGTTGTATCGTTCCAAATATTATTTAAATCAAGAAAAATATCTTGTAAATCAAGAAATTACAGCAAATTCAAACAATACTGACTCAATTCTATAACGTGCTTTAAGTCTTGTATCATTAAGATATAGGTCATATTAAAAGTATTCTGTAAAAAATTACCCGGTTATTATAAAAAATGTACTGGAATTAAAAATCTGACTTTCAATTGACCTTTAGTCGAGTAATTACTATTAAGAAATCCAGAACGCCTACTGAAGTTTGCAAGCCTACAAAATATAATAAAAGAGTAACAATTGAAACTTGAAAATCTTCCTAAAGAGCATACAGAATGTCATGAAGATTCTCCCGCTGCGAGGCGGAACTAGATTAGAGTCTAGCGTCTGGGTTTTGAGAAATCTATTTGTTGAAGCGGTAATCAATATATTAGCATACCAGATGACAGTAGTCATTTTTCCAACGATTTCAAGTTTAGGAGACTTATTAGCACTTTTTGGTGTGGTGTTACACATTATAGACATAATATAATTTATACTTCTTAGTAAATATCACTCAGACATAATAATTATTAAGTAGGAGTGATACAGGCTCTTTATATGACATCATTGTATATCTAGATTTA
>JANCMC010046500.1:16919-214483 GCA_024363005.1 Charaxes varanes
TCTTAGCGTTATCCCGATCTAGTACCAGGGTCCACTTAGATTGCAGAAGATGCGAGTTAAGTTAAGCGACTGTCGTCAGACGTAATCCTCGGAACCCTCATAATGTTTACAACCTCACGATTAATATAACTCAGTGACATTAAACGGGTCCCACTGTTTTACTTGCCTTCCAAAACACTGAGGAGGTTGAATAGTAAAGATAAATTAGTGTTAGAACGGATCACTCAGCTATCACCCGGTTTCAGTAAGAGGTACTTAACATAGCAATTGACTCAAATGCCGACCAATGATTGGGCCACGACCTCCTCGCAATTTCTAAGAATAAAAAAACATTAATTTTGAATTATTGGACCAAAAGAAAACCGCAAAAAATTGTAGGTTATTCTAAGATTACACGTACGGAGTAGTAAGTAGGTAAGCAGCGAGATATAACCTCACTCACCGCGTTCTAACAAAAGTTATTACTTGTTTCAGTAAGAATTAGAGATTGACTTACTCTTCAGCTAGTACAATAGCGAGTTAAGCTGAGTCTTTAACGATGGAACCCATACAATTAGGATGAATTACACATGACAAGAAAATGCCTAGCTGCTTAAAATTGTAAACGCAACGCGTATGTACAACATCAGACAATTGTAACTCCAGTGCAAAGCTAGTTTTGCATATTTGAAACTATAATGTATTGTAAAGCGATGCAAAACACGTCCTCGGTGTACACTTACGCATTTATTTCACGACGATTTACAATGATCGTATTCATAGTCACCATTACATGATCGTGTAAAGGCAGCTTTGCGACGTCGCCTTGCAGTCTGCGGTTCACACGCACATTCACGCGTAAAGATGTTTACGCAATATGGCCGCTTTGATTTGTTTTGTTTTTCATCAATATATTATAAAGTATACGTAGGGAGGCCTTTGCCCTGTAGTGGGGAAAAATATGCTTTTAATAATAATAATATAAAGTAAGGAATTTATTCTGTTTTAGACTTTAAGCAAGCATTATGTTAACTGTTGCTTGCGAGTAAAAACATGGAAATTTAACTCTAGTAGACACGTGTTCAGTTTCGTGTTGAAAAATATAAGGTTTTATTAAATATAGCCGAAGTAAAAGACTGGAGTATTTTGAAGTTTGCGGTTCTCGATAAAAACGCTTGCGCAAAATGGTGGTGTGCAATTTCATGTGTTTTCCTCGAATGGACGATGTAAAAAGGTCTTACCCCTATTATCTTACAAGCGTTTCATGAACGTCATTCCATATTGCGTCTTTCGTTTTAAGGTTCTACGAAAGAATAAATTAACTATTTATATGATATTGTTTATACTCTTTAAAATCATACTTAAAAGAAAATGGGAAAAAATTATAAATCTCATTACCTACTATACAACGAAGGCTATTGTCAGCTAAATTGATAAAATTATTATTATTACATTGCTCATATAACTTTAAGTGATACGAGATTATGCAATTACCTATAAAAATAGGTAATTGCATAATAACTGTCGTGACAAGCTTTATTACCAAGAAAGACGTCACATGCATTTTTATTAGCGCTAAATTAAACTGCAGCTATTGTTACATCTTTATTAATCTTAATGAATCTTACATTCAGATGAACGATGACACATGCAGAATTAAAGAGGCATCGAGTCATTTCTTTGTGTTGTAAAAGGTACCTGAGTTCAAATATGGATGTATTATTCGGGAAGTCATTTCGAATTTGTATGGTGTTAAATTAAGTTTCTTAAAGGACTTAATGAGATTGATCTGATACTTTTGATGATAATTTTACAAATTTGTCACAAAATTCAACAATACACTGCCATGTTTTTTTTTTATCCATGTAAATAAAATTAAAGGGTCTGTTTGTAACGTCGAAATTTAAGTTTTTTATTGAATACATATGACTATATATACGATCCCTACTTATAACAAAGTCAGAACTTGAATTTTTATTGTCTGTCTATCTGTCTGTTTAGGGTAATCTCTGAAATGGCTGAATCGATGTAGAGGGGATTTTCACTGGCTGATAGCGGATTTTATATACCTCATATATAATATCCGCTAGCACATAGGATACTTCAGTTTTAAAAAAATTAGTATTCCGCACAAAAAATCAAAATCCTCAAAATTTTACATATCACTGAAATCACGTAGCTATTCACGCTAGTAATAAATAAAATGAAGAGTTTGCTTTATGACACTTTATTGGAAATTTTCGACTACAATGAAGTGGACTATAAACACAAATTTACCTAAATATAACTGTAATGAATAATATACATTGAATTTAAATAACCACTGAGTAATTTGTGTTCTCGTATATTACAAATAGGACTATTTTAACGAAATCCTTTAATTATCCTCATTTGGCTAAAAATACCAAAAAGTTGTTAGATCTATCAACGAGACGATAAACAAAAATCATACTTTTTTTGTTTTTGGCAATGTAATTGTATTTTGTTGTAATTTATAACTCAGTGACCGGCTCCTTTTAAAGGTTTGTTTGTGTAACTGTACTTGTATAAATCATTGTTCTTTGCGATTGGCATAGATGTGGCATGCGCAAAATGTTTATAAATTTGCATGTAGTGTCATTGTATTGCTACTATTGGTGAGTCAGCGATGAGGAATTCTTATTTGAATATGATGAAAAGCATTTATTTTATATTATTGTATTATTTTTAAAAAGTTACTTAAAAAATAGATGTCAAGAACTGAGCAACGCAACAACGTAAAAAATACCAGTTACGTGTAAACTTTATTATTGAAATATTTATTGTATTATATTTGTAATTATAACTAAACTGAGTCGAGTCATTAAATATGACAGTTTCATAATTATCCATTTTTAGGATTCCATAGTCCTACGAGGAACCCTTGTAGTTTCGTTCTGTCTACTATTGTGAACATAAAGCATTGAAATTTGGTACAGTGATGTAGTGCGTATAGATTTTCTTTGGTTGGCTCTTTTAACACAAAGACGAGGTTTTTTACATAGGTTTTTTAAGCATGGGTACAATTTTCGAGTGCGAATTTGCGAGACTTCAAAGTCTTTTTCAAGGTGTTCCCAGCCCCTAGGATTTCCAAGGTATTAAACGTGGAGATTTGAAATTTTTCATGTTGATTAAACACACTAAAAACTCATTAGCAAAATTATTTTGAGTAAAATCAGACATAAACTTTTGAAGTTATTTAATCTTTATCGCGTATCAGATACTTCTTGATACGCTCTCGGTCATTTCATTACTTTAAACAACACCGGTATAATGAATGATATGAAATGATAAACTGTAGACCTAAAGCTATAAAATTAATCTAGGCATAATATTTTCGATTGCCAATCCGTTCGTTAGTTGCGAAAGCTTCGATCGTCTGTCGTAACGTGACCGTAACGTTTACGTAAAACGCTCTAGAAGTTTCCAAGCTTTGGCAGGGTCACTGCCCACTGCGCCAACGGGCCAGCCACAAGCCAGCCAGGCCAATATGCAGCATTAATATCTTATATTATGAAAATAAAAACACACGCACACCAATACTAAAAGATTTACACCATTTACACACACACGTATTGGATGATGTCAAAGCGTGATCGTGACAACCGTATGTTATGCCGGAGCCAGACAAAGCTCCATTGGAATGATCATTTCAATGATCATCTAGTGTGGCCGGGGACATTGTGGAACTGTACGAAGTTTTGTAGAACTTTGTAGACTTCAAACAAAAAAAAGTACAAACAATTTGAGCTGTGTCTGGCTCCGGTATTATATAAATTGACAATTTTTTTTTGTGAATAGAACAATATATGTCGTTGTATGCAAAAAGGTTTGTGGCCGAATTTCAACCAGCAGTCGATCTCTACTTCCTTTAAAGGTACCACCATCACAAAGACAATTTTAAACAAAGACGAGAGGTAAATAAACTTTAAACTACAATTTAATTTAACGGTTATGCAAATTGTGTGAAATGGAACACTGGACTATTCGAAAATAGCTCTTTTCACCTTGCAAATAAGGATCTTTTAGTAATTGTTCATAATTTCCACAGTGCATTTGTCTAGGCGCCATTTGTGTAATTGTTCTTAAGTACTTTTTAATTGGTGAATCAGCGTCACGCAACAATTGAACTGAATGTAGGTCACTTCCTTGAGTTAATTGAATTAATGATCTTCTTCCGAGAGCCAGGAGAGATAAAAATTTCATTTTGTTTGTAAAATTGCACCGAGAGGTCATCAAGAGACGGAAAATTTAAAAGCTTTATAATATAACTAGTTGTTACTAGCGAATTCGTCCGCGTAAAATTAGGTGATAAATTTCAGTGTGCTGATATATAGCCTATAGACCTCTTCGTTAATGGAGTATCTAACACTGATTGAAATTTTCAAATCGGACCAGTAGTTCCGGAGATTAGCCCGTTCAAACAAACGACCAATAAACTCTTCAGCTTTATATTAGCATGCATTTTGTTCCGTAGCAGCTTTTTAATAAAGTATCATATACAAGTATATAGGATTGAATTTTTTGTTTAAAGTTGGTGCCATCCATAAATTAAAAGCGGGAGGGGGGAGATCACCAAAATATGATATTGTGTACAACGGGTAGTGAATTGAAAGCTTTATGATGTCACGTAACAATTTATATTTTTATTTATGTAACAACTTAAAATAATTTAAAACAAGCGGAGTTTTGATTATATGATGATACACCAAAGGAGAATGAATACCGAAAATGTGGAAACCTGTAACAAGGATCTACGGGGTCCTTTATGGAGGTCCTCGTACATCAATTGTAAAGACACTGACACAGTTCGTGACATACGTCTTTATTAAAATCAACGATTTGCCTTCTTCGAAATAAAGTTTGACGATCAGCTGGTCAAAACCCCTACCATCTTTTGGAGTTCGTTTTATTTGATAATATTTAAATATAAACAAGCTAAAAATTGGCCGTAATGCTGACACAGAAACTACTTTACGTATTTTGTCATTTTTTTAAGATAACTTCATTGCGTTTCTGTTGTTTTTTTAATTATCATTATCGGGTGCTTCTTAAAATTAATTTGGCGGTCAGCTAGTCCAAATCTCCTTGCGATCCCGAGCAATTCGGTTTATTTGATAATATTTACATCAGCACGGATGAAAAAACTAATTAGACGTCTTAATGCTGACACAGAAACAACTTTACGTATTTTGTCATTATTTAAAGATAATTGCGTTATGTAGAGTTTACATGCACAAAACATTTTTTAATGTACGTTGTTAACAGTGTAGCTTTTTGTTCTGTAACGCTACACTATGGACCCTGTATTTGTACTTTAGGTTGTAAAATTAATATATTTATAGCGAAAACTTTAGATACAATTTTACGAAAATTGCGCTCACGGAAGAATATGAAATTTGGCTCATTATAATTCATATCAGAAGGTGTTCGAATGCTAATATATTTGTATAATATGCAATATTAATATACTAAATTATTAAAATAAAACCACACGCACACCAATGCCAAGTGATTTATGTACACACACATGTATTGGATGATGTCAAAGTGTAATCGTGACACCAATTTTTGTTAAATTATTTGTAAAATTTCATTTTTCTGTGAATGCTATATATGCAAAAAGGTTTGTGGGCGAATTTCGACCATCTAGCGATCTCTATTAAAAATAAATTCGCCTGTATTTTAATGTAGAAAACCCTCATCATTTATCTTATTTATATGATGTAATTTTTGTAATATAAAGTCCTGTTATACAATCTACTTTAATTTTTTTGTTTTTTAATGTCAATGTTTGCACATAATATTTACGCATGTTGTATGTTCTTTAATTGAAGTTGTGTATATTTTAATGAACCCTAGTAAGTATTTTTTGTTTTGTTCAATTTGTACCTAATTTTGTAGATAGTTTTTAAATAGATAAATCTACTATTAACTAATACAATTCTTTTGTATAAATTCCATCAGTGAGTGAAATACGTTAAAATGGTCCACAAATCCACGTCGCGTCGTGTACCGTCCGTTGAGTTCAACTCGTGGCGTTTTCACGTGAGTGCAGTACACGCGCCGTACACGTGGAGCTATAAAGATGGTGGATGTGATATTTTGTTAAATCGTTTAATACTGACTGATTAAGACATGTAATTTGACAATTGCTATTAAAAAAGGGTTTTTCATCTCTTTAATGCCCGAAACACATATAAATCTTTAAGCAGTGCAGTTGTTTATGGGCATCAAAACTTCAAAGTCACTTTAGGTAATGTTTCTTGTCACAAAAAAAGCTTAACAATACTGTATTGATTTAATCTACTTTATTTTATAAATTCACACAGTCACACACATTTTCCTTGTTGCTCCGCTCAAATATTGTCTAATTTTTTTTAGTGACGGCAACTAACACGCATAATACGACAACCGGGAAGCAATTCTGTTACTTCCGCGTTTAAAGTGTTGCCAACATAATCATAATATTTTTTAGGGTTCCGTAACTCCAAAAGAAAATGAACCCTTATAGGATCACGTTGTTGTCCGCCTGTCTGTCTGTCAAGATCCTTCTTATCAGGATCTTTTTTTTCGCGTAGCAACAAAGTTGTAATTGATACCTATTACATAAGTTTGTGGTCCCTTGCAGCCTTGCAGAAGAACAACCCTCCAAGTATACAACATGGCCGTTTATGGGAACCAAAACCTTTAGTGTCCCGTTGACCTCAGGATTTTTGGCAGGAAGCTATATCGCATAGGATAAATTCCGAGAAAGGTAAATATGTAATTCCGGTACAAAAAAATCGGTGACTTTTTCAAATAAAAAATAACTTAATACTTTACGTGATGTTACGGAACCCTTAACTAGCATAAGTTCATTACTAGAAAGGACATCTAAAGCCGCACTAGTAGGATTATACCAGATTTGGCTAGTCAGGGGAGGGAACAGTGGCAGTGAAGGTGAGTGTTAGTGATCACTATAAAGAGCGCGCTCCTAAACCTACACCTGGGTCACAAGTCCCAGGTGTGATCGCTAGATAAAGCAGCAGCAGCGGGTGTGATCTTTGGTCAAGCAGCAGCTGCACTGGGCTGACCATTCCTATCTTTACAATCTCACGAATAATATTACTATGACATTAATGTGGAATCTAAAAACCAGTGTTAGAATTGGTCACCCATCTATCACCCGGCCGCGATAATAGTTACTTAACCTACCATATTAATATTAACCACTTTTTTAATGCAAACATGAGTTTGTTTGTTACGCTCTTTCTTCTTGTCTTGAATCACTACGAAAATTTTCATACAAATGTTAAGGGCATAAAAAACGACGTAGAGCCATAATAGAGACATCAGAAAAGAGTGGCGGTCCCAGGCGACAAAAATAACTTCTAGAAGGTCATCCATTATAGTAAGTAACTACTGACATGAAATCTACATTAACGCGAGTAAAGCCGCAGGTAAACGCCTAGTTTATTATATGGCGATAACATTTAAGGGTTATTGCCATATAAAAAACGTCTTCACGAGTGGAAAAAAAAGGTTGAAATTTCGCAGAAAAAAATTCTTCTTCGTATAAATATATATACATATAGCTATAGCTAGCCTAGCTGTATCCCACGACTTCGTTCGCGTAAAATTAAATTTGCTTTTAGAACTTCTTAATAGCTATCGAAAAATCTTAGGCGCTATCGAAAAATCATAGCGCAACTAGGAGAAAACAAACTACGTCCTTGGCAAATTTCATCTTTGTACATCCTGCAGTTTTTGAAACATCCTGATAGGTGACCTCTCGCTGTTATATTTTATATGTATAATATTCATTATACGTAGATACCTTGTTTCGTACAAATAAATTTATCTTATTTTATCTTGAAAATTGAACAAAATCCTTAATCCAAGGCAAACGAAATCACGGGTAAGAGACAATATTTTATATTGTCCTAGCTGTTCCCGTAACTTCTTTTCGTAAATTAAATTTTAGTGTGATGATATATATATATAGCCTATAGCCTTCCTTGATAAATGGCTTATCTAACATTTTTTTTTTCAAATTGGATTCGTAGTTTCTGAGATTAGCGCGTCTCAGCAAACAAACAAACACTTCAGCTTTATATATTAAGTAGAATCTATAGATACCTACATTAAATATCGCAAAATATGAATGGAGCCATACATCACTGTACCGTACACCTTTCTTTACCGACTGATTGTGGTACCAAGTTCATTACCCTTTAAACCGCCGCGCGAGTGTGTTAATGCCTTTATACGAACTACTAAAAACATCTTGATACATTATATCAAGATTTTTTTTTCATTAATTCTTCCTTTTTTTATGTTACAAGGGGCAAGCGAGCAGGCAGCTAAGTTCCTACGGACGCCCATTGACATCTGCACGACCAGGAGGCTAGCAGATGCTTTGCCGGCCTTTAATGACGAGTTGAGGATGAACGAAAACATGAACGAAATTGGTGGTAGCTAGTAAACAAAAAAGAAAAAATAGAAGAACATGCTCATTCCTTAAAGACCGGAAACACATCAGCCAGTCCTCTTGTATGACGGTTGTCCATGGGCGTTGGTAATCGCTTAGGTAAACAGCCTGCACGCTGTCCTCTTGTTATATAAATATCACCAAGATTAGTACTTACAGTACTTTTGCTAAAATGTTTTTTTTTTTTATAATACAAGGAGCAAACGATCAGGCAGCAGGCACCCAAGTGCCTACCGACCCATGGACATCTGCACGATCAGAAGGCTAGCAGATGCGTTGCCGGCCTTTAATGACGAGTTTAGGCCACCGGGAAGGCATGAGAAACTAAACTACTTTGCTTTAATCCGCGGATTAAAGCAAAGTAGTTTAGTTTCTCATGCATGTCATGGATCTCGGCAAAGTAACGCCTGATTCTATCAATTATAAAGTATTCGTATAAATATACGCTTTAACTTTTTCTTTTAATGCTGACAGTATAAAGAGATTGTATTTTAATGTAAACATTTAATTTTATTTATTTATTATTGGATAACATACCCATAGCAGGCATTACAGTTTCCCAATGCGCTCGCTATAAGCTAAATTTAAAAAATATTTGCTTACAGAGTATTTACGTTTCTACATTACATTTATATCATCATAATATAATAATCATATTTATATCTTATTATAACATATTAAGTAAACTCCCATATCGCAATTATTTAAATATTAATCATTTATTCATATAGGATTATTTAATTTATGATTCATATATTATGTTAAAAAGCAAAATTTATAACTCACTAGCTGTACTCCGCGACTGCGTCCGCGTGGGCCCCCCTTATCATTTAGGAGTATGAATAATATGGCCGATTCTCAGACCCGTTCAATACGCATATAAAATTTCATAAAAATCGGTTAAGCCGTTTCGGAGGAGTATGGTTACTAACATTTTGACACGAGAATTTTATATATAATGTTATTGGATAATACCCTACTTTTCGTATACTCATTTTTATTATGAAAATTCAAGTAAACTTCCATAAAACAGCTCCTATCACGCATGCTATACAAATCTATAAAATCCACTTAATTTTCGATTGAAGTGATGGATTTAATAATAAATAGCGCCTGAAAATGAGTCGCTTTATTATTCATCGATTCAACAAATTGGAATTGGAATAGATATTAGTAAATTTACGTAAATTATAGACGTTTAAAATATAGATAAGTACAATTGCCTGTCATATTACCATTTATCCATTAAATGGATAACTTATAATATCTATATATAATATCTATGCTCATTCTACCCCCCACTCTGTCAAATTCTTTTAATTTAAACAGACATAGAGCATTATTTCGTTGTTCTTTCGCGTTCACAAATATTCTAATTCTTATTCTAGTTTTTTGCTCCTTGATATTTTGGCGTAACCGATTAGAACGACCTTTCGTTTACACTAGAAGAGCGAGAAATAATGCTCTTGTTCTAGCTCTATGTTCGTTTGTTCTAAACCAAAATATATGTTCTCAGTGGTACACCATTAGTTTAATGGAGATAACATTTGAACCGGGTTTTTGCGAATTTCAATCCTACCTTTTACCCCTTAAGCTGTTGAGGTTCAACGTTCGTGCAGAACCACATCTAAGGGGTCGGTAAGTATAAATTTGCTCACGTAAATATTTATAGGTTTGCCCCACTAGTTTCGTACCTCTAGGCGGCATCCTTAATTATGGAGGCTTAGGGAGGGTGCACTCCTTCTGATGAAGGACCGGAAAAGCCATTACTTAGCTTCACCTTTAAGTCGTCATGTGCTAGATAGACATATGAGGACTTTGACATTTCCTTAGATAAAGATAGATAAAGATATTTTAAGAAAATAATGTTAATGTACAATTAATAAGTCCCTGTTTCCTGAACTAGCTTAAAGTGTGTTTCGGGAACTAGTGCCTTTCCTAAGACTAAAAACTAAGTAGTTTCTAGTTTTAGGAAAGGTATGCATACATGGTGGATAAGTGTTTATTAAATTTAAAAAGATAAGAAAAGTAATAACAATAATACAATTTACTTCTTTTCTCACTACTCAAATAAGTTTGCAATAAAGTCTTATTTTCACGTATATAAATAAATGTTACGTTGTCGTGATATATGTAACTACAGAACAAAACACCTTATCACGCCAAGGTCAGTGATTTTAGCGGGAATATGTCAAAATGGCGCTGCCACATAATGAAGACAGCGCTAAACCCGCAGTCACGAGCTCAACGACGTCGTTCATTTAATTTCGACAATTTTTACAGTACAACAGTTTAAGCATTATCAGTTTTAATAGCCTCCAGATGGACGTAAGCCTCCTTTTACTTCTCCACTTTCTTCTATTCCTTGCTATGCACTCACACACAGCCGCCTTCGACGTTCAGAGTGATATGGAATGGCAACGACTTCACCATCCTAATCTAAACCACAACACAATAATTGTTATAAACTTTGTAAGATACCTTCCTTCAGTACCATCTTTATATACTTTTTATATAAAAATGTGTCATTTAAAAACAAGTAAAGCAACTCTATTTTTAACCACCTTTCCGATCCTGACCACCTGATCTGGTACTTACCCACGGGTCACAGTTACAACTTTACAAGTAATAAAAAGTACCCAACGCTCAGAACCTAAGGTTTCATCCTTCAGAAATAAGTTATGTCTTACAGGCCTGGGATCTCCATCTATAGTTGCTTATTGTCGTCTCACTCCTAGTACATTTGTGACACTCACATAAGATCGGCGTGAAGTGGTGGCAATGCTATCATGTCAAGTGTTGGTATTGTTGTCGCGTTTCGTTCGGTTTGTGAGAGTTCCCGGTGGCCTAAATCCTTCTTTAAAGCCAGGTAAAGCATCTGACAGCCTTCAGGCGATGCAGATGTCAATTGGCGTTGGTAGTTACTTAGACGGTGAACCGCGTACTCCTTTACATCTTGTAATATTAAAAGGCCTTTGCTCAGCAGTGGGACAGTATAGGCTAATAAAAAAAATTAAAAAAAAACTTATTCGAGGGAGCTCGCGATTATATAAAATAACATACTTTTAAAAAAGTATTCTTAGAATACTTATTTAATAAATCCGTTTTTTAACTATAGATTTAATTAGGGTGTATATTCTATTGCGGGACCTTGCACTGTATGTACATAAATTAAGGTAAATATGCAAGAATGCAACTAACAGTAACCAATACTGTTAAACAGCATTGTTACAAATTGCATACACGACAGATAGCTAATTAAGAGACTGTTACTGTGGTCCGGACCTATTTTCAGTTAAATATCACTAACAATTTACTTCTAAAATATTTTATAAGGTGATTTGATTTGTTTTTACTCTATGTCAGAAACAAGCATTAAAAACCTCGATGGTACAGGTATAGAAAGACGTACTAAAATCCGTAAAGTGCCCAGTTCAAATCGCGATCGCGCAGGGCTTTCGTCATGGCCGCTGTAAACATATACGTTTAATAAAGCTTAATTGGACTGATAATCTATACTCATGTATAAAGCTGAAGTGTTTGTTTGTTTGAATCTCAGGAATTACTGTTCCGATTTGAAAAATTCTTTCAGGGTTAGATAGCCCATTTATCGAGGAGGGCTATAGGCTATATCAACATTCAACACGTTAAAATTGGTTCTATTTTTCTTACCTAATTTTACGCGGATAAAGTCGCGGGCACAGCTACTTTTATTTTTATTTTTTATGTTACAAGGGGGCAAACGAGCAGGCAGCAGGCACCAAAGTGCCTGCCGGCGCCCATGTACATCTGTACGACCAGAAGACCAGCCGATGCGCTGCCGGCCCTTAATGACGAGTTTAGGCCACCGGGAAGTCTCACAAACCGAACGAAACGCGACAACAAGGGAAAGTGACATAAAAGAAAAGAGACCTATGCCCAGCATTGGGCGACTAAGGTTTGATCATGAATTATCATCTGTCACCCTCTATGTGTTTTCCATCCCCATCTTGCCATAGGAAACTTGATTTCTCCATTGTGCTCTTTGTGATGATGTAAAGTTGCAAGTTTTAAAATGCTGACACTGAAAGTTACGCGCGAACAACTTTATGAAAAATAAACTTCACTTCGGGAGTGCCGATAGAAGTGAAACTTGAACATACGGAACTTATTTTCGGTATCGGTAACGGTAACGGTGTCGCGCAATCAACAATTTTCCTATATCAAACAATTCCCAACACGCCTAAAGAAATTAAAAAAAAAACAAAAAAATCGCAGTTTCAGAACAGCGGAACAAATAAATTATAGTCGGACAGTCCCGTTCAAAGCGGGATGCATGGTCACCTTAATTATGGACCGATGTTGACGTACCGGTAAGGAACGTTAAGAATGCGACAAAGGGAAACACCGTCTTATTTATACAGGCTGCTCCTAAAACATACATTTTACTATTCGATAAATTGTATTCTAGAATTTAATAAAATTATATAGACAAGTTGCTTTTGGGGAAACGTGGAATATTAAGCGTTCCGTAAACATAAAAATTCCTCGTATTTAAAAAAAAATTCACTTATTTTACGCGGACGAAGTGGCGGGTAACAACTAGTGTCTAATAGTTTGGAAATCCTAGGGGAGGACACCACAGTGCGGACGCACAGATGGAAACTGTAAAGGTGCCTTATAGGTTTACGGAACCCTAAGAACAATGGTTTAATTTAGGACCTTATAAGAGTTCGTTTCTACGCTTATTAAGTCACACAATAAGTAATTTATTTTCCATTTTAACCTATTTTATCCTCAACAAGCTGTGCCCGCGACTATGTCCGCGTAAAATTTAGTGAAAACATTTAGCTTGATGATATATAGTCTATAGCCTTCCTCGATAAATGGGCTTTCTAACACTGAAAGAATTTTTCAAATCGGACCAGTAGTTTCTGAGATCAGCGCGTTCAAGCAAACAAACAAAGAAACTCTTTGGCTTTATAAATTAGTATAGACGATAGACATTATCAAAGGAAATTTCTACTTTTGTTATGTTAATTAATAACGGTTGCATGTCCGAATACACTAATGAAAGTTGCACACGAACAATTGACGCCACAGAGTATGATTGTAACAATACCACAGTATGGGAAGTCTATCCTGTCAACAAATCGCATGTTTAATCGTAAACTGACCTAACTCAAAAACTCAAAAAAAAAAACGTTTTGTCATTTACGACTTATTGCGCTTTTAATTCGATAAAAACGAAACTATATTAACATAATTATGTACTATAATTATAGTTAATGAAGTGATGAATGATATTGAAAAGTTATTTTTATGATTTTAACAAAAACCTATTTTAGTTAAAAGGACAAAAATAGTGTTGGGTGAAGATGTCGAAATAACTCTTAGAATGGCTGATAGAGGACGTTGATACGAAGCTGCCTGTATCAGTAACTCACTTTAGACCTAAAACATATTCGGTCAGTTTACGATTAAGCATGCGATATGTGAATATAGTATAGATTATGCTGTATCGACCCTGTCTTTGCCCATCTTGAATTTCGATAAATATCTGTTAAGTTTACGAAATGTCATAATAGATGACGGACTGTTGAAGAAATTCAAGATAGCGTTGTGTACTAATTTTCCTATATATATGCGAAGACCGAAATATTGTTTTCATGTGTGGTAGTGCAGTGTTGCGGGAAGTCTTAAATTCTGTTGTTCCTGTGAAAATAATAAGAAATAGTCATTATTGAGCCGTTTTCAAGTGCTCGTGAATAATTTATAAGGTTATTTATATTATGAACAGTTAACAAATACTTCAGAATCGATTGTTTTGTTTATGTTTTTATTACTTTTATACTTACTAGTGATCGCTGTCTGGTCGAAATTCGACGACAAATCTTTACCTTATTTAAAATTGTATGCGAAATATTAATTATTTTACAACAACATTGTTATATTTGACAATAGATGCAGTCGTCATGACTTCGCTTTGACACCATTTTATCGAAAACACACATGTGTGCGTAAATCGTGGCGTATTGGTGTGCGTGTGGTTTTATTTTAATATTTAATATATTTATAACGAATATTTTTTTTTAATATTAGCGTTCGCACCTTCTCTATATCTTTATCTATACTTAGATATAAAGCTGAAGAGTTTGTTTGGTTGTTCGTTTACTTGAACGCATTAATCTGAGGATCTACTAGCTTCATTTGAATGATCATTTCAATGATCATGTAGTGTTGCCGGGGACTTTGTGTAACTTCACAAGGTTTTGTGGTACTTTGTAGACTTAGAGACAAAAATGTACAAACACTTTAAGCTATGTCTGGCTCCGGCATACTGTCGTCTTGGCGACTGGCCTAAAACATTCGTCTTAGGACCATGATTGTCATGGTGGCAATACTGATAGACATTTAACGCAGATTGCAATGAGCCTTTTACTAAAGATAAGTCAATACGTCTATTAAAGTACAGTAGCATTAAAAATAATTTCAATACTACTAGTACGTTTAGAGCCTTATGTTACATAACAGTTTCCTAGAGCACCCTGCAAACCCACAGCGCTACTTTCTTACCGGGCCGCTTAGGACGTGTTCACATCGCCAACCGGACGAATAAATAATGCAACAATGAATTTATATCTCAACTAATATTACAAATGTATCCTTATGTTGCGAATTCTAGAGGAAATATAATGAGGTTACTTGAACTAAGTACAATAATAGTATAATGTAGTTTCTATTTGGGTTTGAAATAAAAAATAATGTTATTATTATTCTATAGTCCGCGTTTGGCAAAACCTTCCCTTTCTTAGACCTCACTTCCCAAAAAAATATATAACCCGCAAATAATGGAACTTATAGTCGATTATAAAGATCAGGTATATAGGTTTTTTTATCCGTGGGGTAGATGTTCCTTTTAATCTGTCCGATGTATGGTTAGATCCACTAAGGATACGCGAACCCGGACTACCCTAGCTTCTATTGTCACTCCCCCTGTCCTTTCCTACTCATTACTTTACTCAATCCTTTTCTTTTACTGCTGTCTATCTAATTAGAGGTAGCGTTATGCAGCGGAATACCAGTACCTTCTTCTCACATAAGATCAGCGTGAAGTAGTTGTAACGCTGTCACGTCAAAAGATGGTATTGTTGTCGCGTTTCGTTTCATTTGTCAGAGTTCTTCGAGGCCTAAACCCCTTTTTAAACGCCAACAACGATCTTTTCTAACAGTACGGATGTTCATGAGTGTCGCTTAGAATACTGCCACACGCCCGTTTACCCCTTGTAACATATTAAAAAAATAGGTACTCGCTCGTCGTTGGTGGGCATCCATTATGTCGCAACATTTGCCCAAACTTTCGAGCCAATTCTGGCCTGCCATTATTGGATAAAGACTTTACAAATAACCTTTGTAGAGTCTATCTCCTGATGATGCTTCGGTGTCGAAGCGAAACGTGCGTTGAGGCACATTAATAAAGTTGAATTAATTATAATTGAAAAAAAATTATTAAAAAAAAAATTTTTTATAAGTAATATTCTAAAGATGGAAAGGAAGATCTTCGTGGCCGGGCTAGTTGAAGTTGCATATGTGTACTTTTTGGGTAAATGAAAAGCGTAAAATTCGCTTTCTTCTCGTTCTCGGGAGTTAAGATGACCGATTGCCATCTGACGTCATCCTCGGAGCACCCACGATCTCTGCAACCTAACGAATAATATCACTCAGTGATATTAATCGGATCCCACTGTTATACGTGTCATGTGAAACACGGAGGAAGTCGGATATCAAATATAAAGTGTTAGAATGGGTCACCCATCAATCTTAACACATCCTCCCTAAAAAGAGGATAAACATTTCGATATTAGTATTCCAAGGATCGCTAATAATAGGAATAAAAAGGAAGCTATTCCTAACCCAGATTCCTTTGCATTTGTCACAATAACACGGAGCCAATAAGCATCCCCCAACAATAGACACAACTCCGGGACATTAATCTTCACGAACAAAACCGCCAAACTGTACATAGTATGTATATAATATTTTAATACATTACGCGGCACGTAAGTAACGGCGCGGGATGAGATTCAAGATGGCGGCGCTTTGAGTACTTCTTAGAGCCGTGTTACTGCGGTACGCCAGGTATGGAGACGGCTTTATTTGCTTTTTTTTAGAATATAAGTAAAACCTTTTGCAAGTCATAGCTTAGTGAGAGTTTATTGGCATTAATTTGCCTATCTTGAGTTCAAGTTTTAAAAGCTTTCCAGTCAATACAATTCCAATTTTTTGGAAAACTTCTTTAGTCACGTTAAGCATTTTTTGAGATGGGAAAAAGCAATTTCAACAGTCAATAAAGAAACCTCTGTGAGTAGATTGTGCGATGGAGCGCAGCATTATGAGAATCAGACGAATGGACAGGATTAAGAATACCGAACTGAGTTCGAAAACACAAATTAAGAAACGTTGCTTCGAAAACGGCCAAGTACAAGTGAGACTGGGCAGGTTATATTTGCTGCATGTCAGAGGAGTACTAGTTTCGAGTTGTTTCTATGTCAGCAACAAGCCATTATATATTACCAGAGGACCCAGAAGACACTGTCCTGCCCGAACGTTGGGTTACTTATTATTTAGTACATCCTGTTGTCCTATATTATACATTCTGTTGACTTCTATACATCCATGTGTACAAACTTTCGCGTTTATAATAATAATAATAATAATAATTTATTTATTTTTTAATAATAATTTATTTATTTCAGATTACATAGATCCATAGTTTTAAGTTAACATAATAAAATTAAATTAGTCTACTTTAAATATCACATTCTTAATAATCACAGTCAATAATGCCACCAAAACCACTCGTACTGTCAAAAGTTATCATATCTCTCTTAGAACCACGCCTCTTACTTTACGTCGTTGCTTCGCTGACTCTTCACCTTAGTGTAATCATGTGTCTTGGCCAAATTTATTTATTGTTCATGTGTATAGTCGACCAAGTAAGTGCTTTACCTTTTTGGATGACAGTTCCTGGTTAAAGAAAATTTAGCTAAGGGTTATTGTTAGAAATGAACGTAATGCATAATAATAAGCAACAATAGCCTTTTAACTAATTGACGTGCAGACGACATTCGACCTTAGCGTGGCAAACCAATTTCTTGGTCGACTATACATACAATATTTCCTTTGCCACATTGAGAATTTTGGTTATCTGGTATAATTCAATCGCAAATTATGAAGGTTCAAAAAAAAATGAAGTAAGTGAATACGACCCCCTGTGTTGGAGAAGGCGCCGTTTCCATCAATGCACGTATACCTACATGTCTATGAAAATACATCCCTTATACGTCTTATATATGTCATGGTAAATTGTAAAAACCTTATTAGATTGATCTATCTCGCGAGATTGTAAACTGTCGAAATATTGTGAATTGAGTATACTGCTTACAATTTAACATATTATTTTCAGCTATACTATGCGCCACGGATGGGATAGACGGTTATTTTGTTTTGTTTTTATTCAGACCTCCTCCATGTTTCGGAAGGCACTTAGAAGAATAGGTCCTGATTAATGTCACTGAGTGATATTAGTCGTGAGATTGTGGGGATTCCAGGTATGGCGTCAGACGGCAGACGGCCATTTTAACTCGCCCCACAGTCACATCCTCTGCAATCTAAATGGACCCTGGTACTAGACTGGGACAACGCTAGAAATAAGTCGGTATGGCGACTCTACAAAGCCCTTGTCTTGCCTTAACAGCCATACAATATAGGATTCTTGTATGGCATAATCTTTTCAAATTGACATCAAAAACCTTACTGACTAAAAGTAGCCTCTGTCATTCCTTGTAATATTGGCTATCTGCCAGTGAAAGTCCTATCAGAAACCAAGCCAGCCGTTTGGATATGGGTAATCGCCCGTAACTAAGCAGCCGTACAGACCGACAAGCGGACAAACTGATTGACATAGAATGTATATATTTAATACTATAAAGATATAAAGGTTGTGTGTTTGTATGTTCCGGGCAATCGCCGGTTCTATTGATCCGATGTTTAAAATTATTTTGGTACTAAAATTTTACATTAAGGAAGTGCTATAGGCTACTTTTTGTTTTCATAAACATATATTTTAACTAGCGTACACGGCAGACGTTGTCTTGCCCAAACGTTGGGTTACTGACAATTTACTGAATTCTATTATCTCCTATAACATTATTCCCCGTTCCCGTACCCGTTCCCGTTCTGTTTCCGTTCCATTTCCTTTTCGCTTTCGCTTTACCATTCCTTTTTTATTATACAAACCTTGTCCTAACAATAACTAACACAACGAAAAATAAATTATTCATCTTGATGCAGTCGTTCGAAAGTTATGCACGCGCATACATTTTAGCGACTCATTTTTATTTGCGACTATAAATTGATATGTAAGCTATCCTATCTTTCAAGTTGGATCAAATTGCACACGGTGTGCAAATTTCTTTGAAATAAATTAAATAGTTTAGGAGTCCATCGCGGACAAAGACGTGACGCGTAATTTTATTTATTAAGATATTTCCCTTTAGCGATATCGAGTAAGGATCACATAAAAGAGACAGTCCAAGTGAGAACGTGCCGAATTGATGTATCGTTGATACGTTACTTACAGTGGTTTCGCGATACACTTATGTTTTAGAACTTTATTTGTTCGATAACAGATTCATCTTTCAGAGATAGATAAGGTGTAACGAGATTTTTCTTTCGAAATAGTGATCATCATGACTGGCGAAATACTTTGATAAGTGACGCGTAATTTATACATAGTAACATTACGTGCAAAGCCCAGGCGAGTGCCTAGTTCTTGATTTAATTTGGTCGTTTCAAAAAGACACTTCACATATTTTTATTTTTATAGAAAAATTGAGGAGGTCCTGGCCTAATCAGGGGTCGGCATTTGAGTCGATCGCTAGGTTAAATTGCTGTTGCTGCGACCGGGTGATAGATGGGTGACCCATTCTAGCACTGGTTTACATTTGATATCCGACCTCCTGCGTGTTTCGGAAGGCTTGTAGCCGAATTGGGCCGGCGCGTCCGGGTACCAGTACCTCTTTCTCACATGAGATCGGCGTGAAGTGGCGGCAATCCTGTGGACTTGAAATTTTCCATATTGATAGAACATGTTAAAAACTCATTAGGAAAATTATTTCGAACGAAATCGAACAATAACTTTTGAAGTTATTTAACAAATACGTTTATAGCGTATCAGATACGGAAACCTTCTATGCGTATCTTGACACGCTCTTGGCCTTTTTATTTTTTGAATGCAAGTTGAATTTTCAACAAACTCGATACAAAAACTCAATACCCGCAAAATTATCTTTTGCGTATTACACCTAATTTTTATTCTAATAATAATGTATCAATGTATAAAAGATGTTTTTTCTATTTTGTTAATCAATACATTAAAATGTCAAAGTATCAATTTACAAATTCCGTTGACAGCATAATATGTGATCATATTTAGTTACTTCCTTTTAAAAAAATATCAATAGTGTAGGATAAAATATCATGTTCTTACATTTCTTAGTCTAGTACTTAGTTCTTTTTAAGATAATTGTTAAATATTTTAAAAGATAAAGTTTTTTTTCGTATACAGAAAAATTGGATTCATTTGTTATATGATATAGTCTAAGACCGAAGAAAAGATAATAGGGAGGTCCTTCTAAAAAAGAACTTAAGCAAAATGTCTTGATATAAAGGACAGAGAGATTAAGATTGAAATTGAGATCATATTGTTCTAGAGTTCGTTTGTTTTCACCTTCTTCGTCAGACTTTTTCGTATTTCTAATTGAGGTCAGCTCAAGGTCAGGATAATAAAAATATTATCCTTCTCCAAAAACTAAGTCTCTGGTTGTATTTTCTCTTGCTAGGTAGTAATCTAAGTCCATTTTCTAGGTATTTAATGATATGGCATACTTAATTTTTTTCCTTTGTAACTTTTCTCTTAATTAGCGTATTATGTCTCACTGGGCAACGGCCTTCCCCTTCTCGGTCCACTTTCCTCTTTCCATGTTAACATTAATGTTTAAACATTTGCTAAGTTAATTCAATGGATTAAACATTACGGCACTTCCAACACCTGCACTGGCGACCACTTGGATTAACAGTCACGCACAAGGACGTCCACGCCGGAGACTTTCTCCAAAGCCGCGCCTACATCTCAAATCTTGCGGACCGGGTTACCCATTTGTGCATACCTGCTTATCATATTTGATCACGCTACAAGTTACGAACGCGTCGCGATTTTCACCACAGTTATTATGAGCGGTCTTCAATATCACCTAATAATTAACGTCTTATTTCATTATTTTTTTTTTGCCGATACTCTTTTTTTCTGCTTGTGTAATGCTGTTGGTCAGAGTGACCTTCACAAGGTCAACGGGCGGGGGATCCGAGCCGATACACTTTTAGCGTACACGATTAATAGCCGCTAAATACTTATAGATAAACGGTTGCGAAAAAACTGTACAGTTGAATAGTTGCGAAAAAACTGTGCAGTTTTATCGATACGTGTTTACTGTTTTTTCGCAACGATTTATCGAAACGTGTGTAGTGGCTATACATCACCTTTTACTGCAACTATATCTAGATAGGAGAAACTCTTCTAAAAGTTTTTAAAACTCCTGCGGCAAATTTCTTCTAATTTTAAGTACTACTTCTAATTCAGTACTAGGAAGGAGGATTTGAAGGAGGAGAAGGGGAAGGACGTACTGGGAAGAAATCGTGTTATAGTATTTTCAAATTGTCACACGAATGTCTGTATTTCAAATGAAGGCTATTCAAAATCATAATTCTTACAACAAAAATAAAACATGATGTCGACTCTTCTCAGAAACTCTCATAAACTTAGCTTTAAGTCTTATTTCCTATAAATGTCATACAGTCATATATATTTTTATATTTCGTATACAGTGGCTGGCTCGGATATTTTTAGTATTCATTAATTCATTCTCGACAATAACCAGGGAATTGCTTCTGTTGAAGATTGAATTTGGGCTAAATTAAAAGATGAAGTGTTTGTATTCTTCCAGCGACGGTTTAATTAAACCTTTTTCTAAATTATAACATCGGAAGAATGCCTCCTTGAAAGAATTTCCCCACAAAGCCCTCGTCAAAATTTATATCTCTTGATAAGAACTTATTCCTTAACTGATTTTATTATAAATTATGGTAGCGATGGCCGGAGTTTTGTTTGCATCGATACTGTGATTTGTACTTTTAGTATTATTCATCCTAATAAGTCCCACTGCTGGGCTAAGGCCTCCTCGGCCTACTTTCTTCTTTTCTCCACAAACTTCATCCACGGCTTCCCCACAATTGACATACCACCTCTTTCTTGGCTTGCCTGATCGATGGGAGCAGATGATGGCATACCGAAGGTCACAATAACGGTCAGAACTTAACTTATAACTTTTAACTTAAAACTCTAGACCCCACGGGAACGTAGTTAGATAAGAAATAATATTAGGTATCTAAAAACACAAAGTATTATTAAAAAAAAAAAAACATAAGTATTACTTGCAGTTATGGTAAAAATAAATAAAAATTATGCAAACTTTCCTGTTACATAGCATCAACACATTGCTGAAAATTCAAAGTTTGTAAAAATTGTCAGTTAACATCGCAGCAGGTACCGAACCGCGTAGCTTATTGGCTGAATTAATTTCCCTGAAGAGTTCGAATCCTGGCATTGAAACAAAAATGTAGATTTTACTTTAAATAAAATGAAAATGTTCCAATAACTCCACAATAGTCAACATTTGGTATAAACATTGGAAAATATTAAATTATCCGGATGGACAATTTTTGTTATTGCAACTTAGACTTTGTTATGGCTTCATGCTACATATTATTAACATATTGTTAATAATATGTAGCATGAAGTTATCGACACAAAAATTTTGATGGTCCTTTATCTTCTTCTCCTACCAAGCTTTATCCTGTCTAGTACAAGAGTCCGTTTAAATTACAGAAAACGTGTCTGTAGGGCGAGTTAATTAGACCGACGACGTCATCCCTGGAACTCCACAATCTCTAAACTTCACGATTAATATGACTCATTGACATTATCGGGACCCACTATTTGGAGGAGAGGAGGATTGATGGTCCTGTATCGATGTAAAAAACATCTTTTTCGGGCATCACTAAATCTATATAAATGCTTCTGAAATGACGTCAAAGGGAGATTGATTATTATTTATTTTTCGATATCGCCCCAAATTCGTTATAATTTACCTAAAGTCGCCTGCGTATCAATGTTCGTTGTTTTGTATGTATAATGTTACTCTTTCGATTCCCGGATATCATAACTTGATGTAATGATAGATTAATATGAACTTACTAACAGAAGTTACACTTTTAGCTATATTTTAGATGATTCTATTAGCATTAACAGATTTTAATCTTTCATTAACATCATCATCATGATCAGTTCTTAATCGCCCACTGCTGGGCATGGGCTTTTCGAGATTTAGCGAGACTAACGAATAACTATTGGTTTTTATAAATATAGAAGAAGATAATTATGATACCATAGAATTTCATTAAAATTTATTTTCCTCTGGCTTGTAAATGATTCATAAATTACGTCACACGAATTCTACGATTTGGAACCTCCTCCCTTCCGTCCTTGTCACACTTTCGAAACCCCCCCCTCGTCAATAAAAGTCAGAAAAGACACCAACGTGTCCGTTACATGCAGGATGACTTCTAACTGCGCCATCGGACGACTTTGATGAATTCCTATTAATTCAAATTAAATGGAACAAAAACCGCATATAAAACTTCTGTGTGGCTTTGTCCCATTTAATTGGACTCTATGGGAATTTTTCAACAGGGATATCAGAATATACAACAAAGTTTATAAACCAAATTTTACAGCGACTGCATAAAATTTAATTGATGTAATAGTAGACTATTGTACCGAGCGGAAAGTGAATCATTAATGCACGAGTTTTATGGTGGCACTAAATTAACAGTAATCACACATTTGAGTAAGGTGTGTAATCTACTTTTCTATTAACTACATCGCCATCTATTTCCATTTTTAAACTTTTCTTGCTCAATATGTAGTATCAAAGTTGAACAATGGTATATATTGTCTTGATGATGGTATAGGATGCGCATATTCGTTCGATTTTTATTTTCAGCCAGTATATTTTTGTTCCAATGCATAAATTTTATATGAAACTTAATGCGAGACATTAGATCTCCGTAGTAAATTTAAAAGATAATATAAAAAAGGGCAATAATGAAATTTCCTACAACATTACTGCAGTGTTTTGGTTCTAATCAGAAAAGGTATTCTTTCTGTTCGGTTAAGTAGTGAGTAATGATAACATTACTGCGTAATTGGAAGGAAAAACATTTGATTCGGCGATTTTAAACGAAGAAATATTGTAGACGAAAGAATAGAATTGTAGTTAAAATGCACCTGAATTGGGTGCTTGTCGACAGTGACGCATACTTGATGAGTCCATGAGAACAACGCAATCGGTGCTGGATTGGAATTCGGTTACGAACTTAGAGCGAGATACCGCAGGATCTGACGCGACTATTACATATATATATATTAATAAAACTGGAGTGTCTATTTGTGTTATATTATTAACATAGTAATCTTTATATAATACTAGCTGGTTCCCGTGACTTCGTCTGCGTAAAATTACTTGAGACTCCTTAGTGAGGCCCTATCGAAAAATCTTTTCTTAGCGGATATCTACCAACTATAAACTAACTACTTGCCAAATGTCATCATTGTACGTACCGCGGTTTTCGAGATTTTGTATTAGGTCATCTTTCGCTTTAAATATTTAAAAACAAAATTGGTAGCTGTCCTTGCACGTTTAGGTGTTTACAGATACTAGATTCTAATATGGTTTTCACCAATAATAAGGGTGATTCAAGAGGAAGGTTTATGTGTATTATACATGCATGTCTATGTATATTGCTCCTATGCAAAGCTGGGGCGAATCGCTAGTAATAGATATAAAGATTAATACTTAGGTAGGAAGAAAAAACAAAAAGAAACAACATTTATTCCATTAACTGTAAAAAATACAGATGAAAGTAGAAATTTCAAAACGGTACAATATTATTAGGTAACAGTAAAAGTAAAATTTCATTTAATATAGTAAGCATTGAAAGTTATAATATTTTCAATATAAAAGACTTCCCAATATCATAGCATAAGGATTTGAAGCAATTTTTCTATGCTTTTATGTTTCGCTTTCGCAATTGACTTAAATAAATAATTAAGAAGTAGGTATATTTAACCCACCACGCGGATAAAGTCGCGGGCTCTATCTAGCACAATAATAAAGACTTGAAGCAATTTCTCTATTCTTTTATCTCTCCCGTTAGACGTAGAGACTTGAAACTTTCCATGTTGATAGAACATGCTAAAAACTCATTAGGAAAATTATTCTGAACGAAAACGGACAACAACTTTTGAAGTTATTTAAGAGATACCTGCGTATCAGATACGGAACCCTTCTATATAATCGCGTCTTGACACGCTTTTGGCCACTTTATCTAAAGATAGAAATATTAGTTAATAAATATTTTACATTAATCATAAATCGACTGCGATAAACCAAGGTGAGGGTGGAAATTTCATCTGTTGTCCCAGTACGAGGAAATAATTACCTTCTCGATAAAATATTGGCACGCCTTTCCCCTCATCGCATCTCTTCGCGCCACAACTGTCGATGTCACCTTAATTTACGACCTTCAATTATAAAATTGCCATCTTCTAAAGTCAAAAAGAGAGCTAGATGAATTTGAACTTTATGACGTTATCAAAAGAGTCGTTTGTATGTGGAATAAGTAGTGAAGGTTAAATTTTTCTGCGCAATTTTGTGTTTACAGAGTACAACCAGAGACAACCTTCATAATATCTTCTAAATAAACTCGAGCAAATTTATTATTTCACCACATTTTGCCTAATTAAAAGTCGTATTATCAATTTGAAAAAAAATCATGAGTATAAATCCGAGAAAAAATAGAAAAAGAACACTTATCTGTGGCCTGCTAATTAAAATAATTTTTAATTTATTCGACATTGATTCCTTTAATTGCACATTGATACCACAACGGACTAAATTTGTGTCCATAGGGCCTTTTTTAATTCATAAATCGAATAAAAATTAAGTGGACATATAATTCGATGTCAAAACTACATCTAAAATTTAATTACACCACGCGAAGCCTATATTAAGGCACTTGTTTTCCTGACGCTATTTCGTGATCAATACTCAATCAGAATATAATCCGCTTTATGCTCACATGTACACGGCCGTGTCCAGGACTGTACCGAACTGGGACTATTTAACGCCACGGGAGGGAAAGTCAGTAATAAGACTAGTTCTTGTTGTGAGATCTAGAGAGAATACGCGCGGGATAAAGCCAGTTCGGGGCGATCAATGCGCGTCGAAGCCTCCCGCTGGCTGATTTAATTCGCGCCTTGACAAAAACCCTTTGACGTATTCGCCAGTGACAGATCGCAGTCGGGCGCCTCGAGCTCTGTTGACGTCCCTATCACTGCAACTGTAACATAACTGGGAACCGCGTTACTTTCTTTCTTTTGGACGTTAAATATTTTTTTCTTATATTGCTTCGTTTAAGTTTTCTAGTGTTCCGTGGAACAAGGAACCCTATTTATCCTTATATATTATAGAACAAAGTCCTCCGCCGCGTCCGTCTGACTGTTCGCGATAAACTCAAGACTACTGGATGGATTAACATAGGATTTTCGTCAATAGATTGAATGGTTCACGAGGAAAGTTTACATGTATATTGTAGTACACAAAAGCCGAGTATTTCATTGATTTATAACGTGATGTTGTAGAAAAACGTAATTATGTGCGCTTACATTGCGTGCGCTGGCACAAACCTTTCGACATAGGTCAAACTAATGTATTACGGAATTTTCGATCATGAAAAGATTTATAAAAAAGTCCAGGATGGCGTGTGCCTATCTCCTATGAATAACCAACAGTAACCACTTCTTTTCGTTTACATATTACAAAAAAAATTAATTACTTTCGAAGCTATTTTGAAGACTGTGTTTTCTATTCCTATCCATTTGAATAGGCTAGATACGATGTACATTTTATGCAGATCAAAATTGCTTTGTACAGCATGCGGATGAGTCGCTGGCCTGGGGAAGAGTTAGAGAGTGAGTTAATTCCTAGAGGCAAGAGAATGAAGAATGCTAGCTAGAAATATTTAAATACATATATATATACACACATACATTATTTTTTTGTGCGAAACCTTAATTGTGAAAGTACTAGCTACACTTCGGTCCAAATCGGTCCAGCCGTTTCGGAGATTATCCGTAACAAACAGACAGACAGAAAAAACTTGTATTTTTGCTATAAGTTTCGTATACCGACTATACGATATAATGCTAAGATATTGATCTTTACGAGTACTACGAGTACGAGACGAGTAATAGATATATAAAGCCAGTAACTTTACGAGTAATAGATATATAAAGCCAGTTTACCTGTGTCACGTTTCATATCCGTAGGATTAATGATGCGTTTGTTGACTAATCCATCGACAATATTCCATCTCATGCATATTCCCTCAACATAATATATACCTACCTACCCTACAGCATATCCTGTTTAATATCCATGGATATAGTTCCCGTCACGTAAGATGGCCGCTGGCGATGTGCGATATCCGCGCGGTACGCTTTTCACTTATTTATTTAAAATAAGATATAAAATAAAAATATCTTTATTCAATTTCCTAAGTTCTGAACAAAATACACTACTACTACACTAGACTCAAGCCCGTATTTCTGGGTGCCCCGCTCATCCATCAAGAGGTACAGTTAATCATGCGTTATTACCATTTAGTAGTCTAGATTTAAGTTCTTTATTAAGTACTTAATAAAGAACTTAAATCTAGACTACATGACAAAAATTAACAATTTCAATATGTGTGTATATATCATATATAACTGGTACATTCTTAAAGTGTGTCTGTTTTTGTTTCTTTTTTTCCACTTAGCTATATGGTGTTGATGTGTTTACCTCTAAGTAGGTTAACATTTTGCCTTTATATTATGTGTTCTCTAAATTGCGTATGTTTTATTGCGTATATTTTATTAAGCTGTTGGTAAACCCAATAATATAAAATAAAATAAAAATATATTTATATATACGATAATTCTTACATTAACTATTATTTTATCATTCTACAATACGCATGTTATTTAAAAAAAATTACAGCTTAGTTATAATATTTTCGTAAGACTATATGATGCATTCGCAAATGCATCCCCTCCAAGATAGCTCATTGGCCATCTTACGTGACGGGAACTATACCTTATTCATGCTAAATTGATATGTTATATTGTATAGCCAAAGTCAAGAAGGTTGGTAGCTTAATCAGTGGCGGGCATCTGAATCAATCGATCGGTTAAGCAGGACTCACTGCGACTGGGTGATAGATGGGTGACCCATTCTAACACTGGTTTTTCAAATATCCGATCTCCGTGTTTCGAAAGGCACGTCAAACATTGGGGCCCCTGGGTAATATTAGTCATGAGATTTTGGGGGTTCCGGGGATGACTACAGACGGCAGTCGGTCTTCTTAACTCGCCCCATAGTCACATCCTCTGCAATCTATACAGACCCTAGTACTAGACCGTGATGACTCTTGCTAGAAGTATAGTCAACGACAAAATTTCTGAATTTCAAACTGTATTTTTTTTTCAAGTACGAATACATATTTTTAGTAAAGATTATGCTGGGTTCATATCAAGGTGAATTCAAGTCAAACGACCGGAGAGCTAAAATTAGGATAAGGGCTTTCTCGGGATTTTAGTGTAAATGAAAGCTCGGTCTTACTATTTACACTAAAGTACCAACGAGCAAAAAACTAGAATAAGAATTCGAATTTGAACACTCAGTGTACTGCTTGTGTAACAATTTTACGAGTTAACAGTGTCAAAGTAACAGCGCGGCTAGGGCGGGCGGGGGGAGGGAGGGGAAGGTATAGGGGTGCTTTATTACGACTCTGATATTAGTGTCTCAGATAGAATTGAATGGACTTTATATCGTCTTACCTTTGCTGATAGCCCTGACGAAAACGATGCATAGTCGTCAACTTAAAACATAATTTGTTAAAGATATAAACACACTTGCAACATTTCACAAATGTCATACACATAAATTATTTATTCAATCAGGTAACATCTTAGAAAGTCTCATTCATTATACCTATATTACATTACGACTGATTATATAAATGTATGTATGTATTGCTTAAAGCAAACGTAACGAAAAACGATTTTATTTCGCAAAAGAGCGTTATTTATTGTCGGGAGAGACAAATTATATCGATAATCTGCCTTGTTCCCAGAGATCCCGCGTCCCGCCCCCGGGCCGGGATTAGTGGAGAGATCCCGATTGACAAGAAGGATTATGGTGAGTGATTCCTATATAGCGGTGTGTATATCGCGATTCTTTGATCAATTGTAAATGTTTGCGCAATTCGTTTGTACGGTGGTATCTCGGGGCTTTCTCGAGTGTCCAATACATTAACGAATAAAGCCCCTTTCTGTGTATCTCGAATACAAGAAAACCTGACATATGTATAAAAGAACATGTAGAATTGACACAAATGGATTAACGCACGTATATTTTTGTATATGGACCAAAATTTATACTAACATTTTTGTTATTTTGCCACCTTTTAAGTAGTACGACAAACTTTAGGTAAGTTCATTGGCAGTATATCATATACTTGTACCTAAAATCAAGCAAATAAACGATTATATATAAACTTGTACTATCGTCTAATACATTTTTATCGTTTTAAGTGTTAAAAAAGACGCGCCTAGTGTTAAAAGATTATGTTCTGTATAGACTCGGTACACACAAATTGTACATTGTTAGGGAAATTGAGTTCAGTATCGGCCAACTTTGAAAAGAATAAAGTTGTAAGATAAAAGTTTTTAAAAAGCTCCGCAACAACTGCGTCCCTCCGATCAAAACTTTCAGGCAGCCTTCCTATGTCTTGTGGCAACACAAGTGAGTATGGAAACTTATGTATCTAAAAAAATTATTTTTACATACTTCAACTAAGATTAACGTCATTTATTTTTGCTGTTTTTGTTCATAATAAGTAGAGTTAAAAAGAATCAGGGAAATTCAGCAATCCTCTAGTCTCGTACTATATAATTTATAATAGAGATAGAATTCTAAGCATTCCATGAATTGACCATACGTATGCCATTTTTCAGAAGGAGAGAACCTAGCAGTGCCTGGATATTAAGAGATATATTCACTGCCACTGCTCCTTCACCTGCCCGTTCATATTTGAAGTAATGCTTTCTTATAGAGAATTATTGTTTTTAAAAAACCAAGATATTAAAAAATTTTTAGAAGAATTCCACAGGTATATCTCTAGGACTAACATTTTTAAGGTGAAATAAGTTCTTAAATTTTATTGTATGGGCTTTTGACATACTTATTTCCTACGACAAAGAAATCAAATCCTACAATAAATAAATGAATATATAGATCTATATGAAACAGTATTTATAATTACACAAGCGAACCCACGAACTAGTCTAGATATGTTTTTTTTTTTTTTTTTTTTTTTTTTTTCAAAATCAAATTTGCCCCCAAGGCCAGACCCGGGCCACATGAACCGAAGACCCCCAATCCTGACACCCAGCCCCCTTTTTTATAGTACTTTGTAGCCTTCACGGACTAAAACGTACAAACACTTAGAGCTATGTCTGGCTCCGGCATTAGGATAATATTTGATACGAGCAGGTACCCGTGACTTTGGCCGCTGTAAATTAAGTCATTTTGGTAAAGTTACGGTTTAATTTTTAACGCAGAGCCCTATATATTTTGCTGAAAGTAAAGTAGTCTTCTATGTTATCTAGTATGTATAAAAACAAAAGGTCGCCTAACACAAAATCTCGAAAATCGCGCGACGTATATAGACGAAATTTGGTATAATTATACTAGCTGTGCCCGCGACGACTTCCGCGTAAAATTAATTTAAAAAAAATGGATTCCGCTTAGATTGTAGAGGATTTGGCTGTGGGGCGAATTAAGATGACCGATTATCATCTGACGTCATCCTCAGAGACCCTACGATCTCTACAACCTCACGACTAATATCACTCAGTGGCATTAATCGGGAACCACGCGTGCCTTCCGTTGCATGGAATGAGGTCGGATATCAAATTTAAATCAGTGTTAGATTTGGTCACCCATCCATCATCCGGCAGCGGCAAGAGCCACTTACTCTAGCGATTGACTCAATTTCCGATCACTACCTCCTCTAATCTCTGAATCCCCGAATTCATCATACTTTTTTAATTTTCCAGGTAAGAGGCTCTGTGCAGGAGAAACTTACGCAAGACAAGCGATGTTCCAAGTATTTTCGGCGTTTATGCAGGCCTTCAAAATATCCACAGTTGACGGCAAACCGCTGAAAACGAAGAAGAATAGAATTCAAGGAATCATCACCACGTTGCCCAATTTCTGGGTTCGCGTCACACCGAGATCTTAATAGCTTTATTTTCCTATACGAACTAATTAGACAATAAATGTATTATTTAAAATAACATAATTTCTTTTTTCATTAATCTGTACAGCCTTTAATAAATTGACAATAAATATAAGACAAGTGCAAGGAGGCTCTCAGTTCGAGTGTATGTTTTAGTACGTATGCCATGCCATTTATGAACAGATTTTAATGATTCTTATTTTGCTGGGTAGACCATACTTCAGAGGTGGTCCCATAAAATTTTTATCAAAATCGGCTTAGTTTACCGACTTTTGCAAAATCAACAAAATTATATACATTAAATCGTTATACATCGACGATGTTTTCGTTTGTTCTGAAACCTTACCTGTCATTAGAGCAGTGCCTTTAGTTGGCCTCCCCGTATCATATATATGTATACAAAATACATCTGCTGTCCACTAAAAATTAAATCACCTTTTAGAATCTGCGCTAGAAGGAGTTTTGCTAACGTTCGGTATTTAATTCCTGGAGTCAATGCAGTCTATAAGTTAAGCCTTTAAGTTTATCACTTTTTAGAGTATGTGCTAGAAGGAGTTTTGCTGAAGTTCGGCATATAATTCCTGAAGTTAATACAGTCTATAAGTTAAGCGTTTAGGTTTATCACTTTTTAGAGTATGTGCTAGAAGGAGTTATGCTGAAGTTCGGCATATAATTGCTAGAGTTAATGCAGTCTATAACTTAAGCCTTTAAGTTTATCACTTTTTAGAATCTGCGCTAGAAGGAGTTTTGCTGAAGTTCGGCATATAATTCCTGAAGTTAATACAGTCTATAAGTTAAGCCTTTAGGTTTATCACTTTTTAGAGTATGTGCTAGAAGGAGTTATGCTGAAGTTCGGCATATAATTGCTAGAGTTAATGCAGTCTATAACTTAAGCCTTTAAGTTTATCACTTTTTAGAATCTGCGCTAGAAGGAGTTTTGCTGGCGGCAATGCTGTCATGTCTAGTGATGGTGTTGTTGTCGCGTTTCGTTCGGTTTGTGAGACTTCCTGGTGGCCTAAATCCTTCTTTAAAGGCCAGCTACGCATCTGCGGGCCTTATGGTGGTGCAAATATCCATGAGCTTCGGTGGTCACGTAGGTTATGAACCTCCTCCCGCTCGTTTGCCCCTTGTAATATATAGTATTGAAGACCTAAAAAAGGTTTATTAATTTATGTATAATCGACCAAGAAATTGGTTTGCCACTCTAAGGTCGAATGTCGTTTGCACGTCAATTAGTTAAAAGGCCCATTTTTACTTGTACTTTACATTAATTTCTAACAAAAACCTTTTGCAAAATTTTCTTTAAGTAGGAACTGCCATACAAAATGGTAAAGACATACTTGGTCGACTATACCTAAAAGTTTCACAAAGAAAATTGTACATAGACAAGAAGTGAACAATGACACAAAGAGATATCTATCTTTGTGCATAGAATATATATTAATAAATGTAAAGGTCATCACTGTTATCAGTAACTTAATTATTCCAATCTGTTTCTCCATAGAATTTAAGCATTGTTGATCTCAGTCGGAATTGGTCTGATCGCTGTTAAATTAGACAATCATGAAATCACTTCGTTTCCGTCATCCGTAAGGCTCATTTAATATTTATCCGTCACTGCAGGTGACGCGCTCCAATTGCAACGTGCAAGGTATTCGGTTTTTGGGTCGCTTAAATTAGGGACGAACTTTTGCTATAATATCCGTTGAAAGTGTTGAAATGACGGCCCGCTTTTTGCCGGTACGAGTTAGAAACGACACAAAAACCACTAAATGACGTTTGTGTTCGAAATTTATTCGAAACTAGGAAATCTGCCCGGGTTTTTGTAAGCCATTCTTTAAAGTAAATACGATCCATGATGTAAATGTGATGATAGGAAAAAAATAATTAAATCACCTCATTTTCAGAATCTGTGACTAAGTTTCATTTAATATTCATCCGTCATTATACTTAAATATACAAGTTGAAGAAAATAAAGTATCTTCAGTGTTTTTCTGTATTTATATAAACATACAAGCGGACCTGGCAGATGTAATTCTGCTAGAACGTTCGGTTACTTACTATTTGTTATATTCTATTATCCTATAACATTACTCCCCCTTCCCGTCCCCGGTCCCGTTCCGTATCCGTTCCATTTACTTTTCGCGTTTCCATTCCTTTTTTACTATACAAATCTTGTCCTATAAATAACGAACACAACAAAAAAAATATCGATTTTGGTGCAGTCGTTCGGAAATTATGCCCACGCACATATTTCAGTGACTCATTTTTATTTCCGACTGTAAATTGAAATGTCTGCTATCTTATGTTTTAAGTTGGATTAAATTGCATACGTTGTGCAAATTTCATTAAAATCGGTTAAGTAGTTTAGTAGTTCATCGCGGACAAACAACGTGACGTGTAATTTATATATATCTAGATAGGATATAGGCTCAAAAATATTTATTTTGAAATACTTGCTAGCTGTCTCGTATATGTTTTTATATCTAATCATCCTATTATATACATGCATTTGATAGATACAGAATACTAAATGTGTATGGATCTACGCTAAGGCTAACGAGATTACTGACTAATTGGGACGAAAGGGTATATATAGACGAGGTAGTGACCCTGCCTTCCGCTCCGGGGGTCGTGGCTTCGATTCCCTCCTCGAGTCTGGGTGTATTATCTATATGTATGTATTTATATATTCCTAATAAAAAAATATTTGTGTATAACAGGCGTGGAAATTTCGAACAAATTTTTTTGTCCTATAACGATATACAATTCGTAAAAGATTCGACTTGAAATGATGTAAAAAAATAGTAATCCTAAAGTTTGTTTGTTTGTTTGCTTGAATGCGCTAATCTCAAGACTAATGGTCAGATTTTAATAAAAAATTTTAGTGTTAGATAGCCCATTTATCGAGGAAGGTTATAGGCTATATGTCATCACGCTAAAATTCAATGTAATTTTTTTCACCTAATTTTAGGCGAACTTAGTCGCGGGCACAGCTAGTCCAAAATACACAGAAGAAAAAATAAGTGTATCATTCACTTAGACATTTTTAATTTACCCAAAAAAACAGGAGTAGTACTATTCTAAGCCGGTCACATACATATTATTAGTAGGTTGCAATTGATCTATACTCAGCGATTAGATTAGTGTATCAGTTGGCGAGCGTGTGCTTGACATTCTAATGCGCAATCACGCTTGATCAGTGCCTAGACATGCTTAGATCGTGGGGCCACTGAACTAGCGATTATTCATAGAAGTAACTCTCTAAGAACTCACTAGTAACCCCGTATCTACATACAAAAAACTATAAGCACTACACGTCAGACGAAGTGCCCGATATCATATAAATCTCACTGTTTAGCCCTTTCATACTTGATGCTACACACCCTCAAAAGAAGCCTGTTATAATTTTATTTATTTATTTGGGGTAACAAACGATAACAGAGCTTATATCATGTTAGATAAGTTATTTTACACTAGAGTACTATCCGTGTTAACCACAGCGTTTACTACAGATTATTATTTATTAGTCCTGTTATTTTGTATCACAAAATACTAAAGTACTTATTGGTAAATGTGTGTGTATTAATCTCTATGCGTAAAAGTGTGAGTGTATGTGTTTGTATGTACTACAATATATTCCGTTGACCTGCCTTACCCTACGTCAGGGATTTGGTTTCGGTAACAACATAATTGTTACCACAAGAGCAGGTCAAGGGTAATAATAGTTTATCATCGTCAGGGCATTCTGTATGGATCAAAATTTCAAGTCCAGATACCTTAACCACGCCACTGCTGCTACTGTAAAAGAGTGCAACTCAGATATGCCGTTAGGGAGAAGACGGAGTGGGCACTCGTTCACAACATGCGAGAGGGTTTGATCTGCAGTAATAGGTGTATTTATATAACCGAAACAGAGGATATTGTTATAATTTGGAAAAAGCAATTATTATTTCCTAAAATGTTGTCTTGACTGGGTTGTCTGTAAGAGATCGCTTTAAGCGATAAGACCCCCCTTATGCATCTTCACTAGTTTTAAATTATTGTTAAATATTATTGTGTTTCTTTATTGTGTGCAACAGTTTTAAAAAAAAGCTCGTTTAGTGGCCACAACCACGTGTCAATCAAGTGGCTTGGTTTCCATAATCTGCTTATCCGAAACGCCGTCTCTACATACAAGAGCTACAAGCTCTACATAGCAAATGAGGTGTCCGATCTCATACTAATCTCATCAAACTGCTTAGCCCTTACAAACTTGATCCTGTACAATATCAGCCGTGTTAGGCGGACTGAACATAAGCGAACTATTTCTACTGATAGCATAATTTATTAAGATGGTGTACGTTATGTAGGTAATGTAAAAAAAGAAAAATGTACCAATAAAACGTACTAAAAATGTTTACATATCGAACTATACTGTATTAAAGAATTAAGAAGTTGAGGGTCATAGCTAGTAAGATAGCTATAAAAATAAACTATCTGCTGTAATTTTTAATAAAAATCACAATTTTAGAACGCCATCAGACCTAAAACAACCAAATTAAAATATGAACCATCATGACATATACACTGAGGACTGTCTCAGGGACGTGAACAGGTGCGTGTGTGTATGGGTGTGTCTCTTTCTCTCTCTTTCTCTCTCTCTCTCTGTGTGTGTGTGTGTATTTCGCCGATTTTGTAAGGGTAAAATAAGGCAAAAAAATAGATTCAATTTTGGCGTGATGATATATAGCCCATTGTAGCCTTTCTCGTCTCGTCTTTTCCGAATCAGCGGTAGCTTCTAAAGTATTTGACGCTTCTAAAGAGCTTGTGAAAGTCCTCTTGAATGAAACATCTTTGTATTTGATTTTATTACCAATTTTATGCCCAACATCAGTACATTAAAAAAAAACATATATTATATAAAAAAAACCATTAAAACTGGATCTGAACTTTGAAAACAAGAAATTATTATTATTATTATTATAAAACATGTTATTGTTAGTTAAGTAAATTTACATAATTTCGGTAAAAGATAAGAGTTACTCACTTCTGACTTAAATTCAAGGGTCGTCGCTTCTCAAAGTATATATTTTGTGACCCCTTCAAAAAAAACATTAAAAAAGCACTTGGTATGTGTTATATTTCTGTTTTCTTCCTAAATAGGCGTAACGCTTGTTCTAAAAGTGGATGCTATAATAATTCAATGAAGTCTAGATTGGATCACGCAGTAAATAGGTTCAATACTCTTTTGTAGCCTAAAGTAATCCATGATATATTCACCTGCGCGTTCCAAACGCTATCCCTCATACCCAATAAGCCCTGAAAATAGCTCAAAAATTTTGGCTTTGCAGACAGAACAATGGCTTTATAGGTGAGCGTTCGTGCGTACTTCAAAGAGATTCCTAAAACCTAATCAGGGATCGAAAATTCCAGGTACTGTTTTTATTCATTCCTATTTTTTGTATTGTTGTTGAGCCTTGATAGCTCACCCGTAGAAGAGATGGACTGAAATCCGCAAAGTACCCGGTTCAAATCCCGACTCCACCGTGGTGTTGTCGCACCCACTCCCTAACACAAGCTTTTAATTTAAGCTAAGTAGGAGGAGAAATGGGAATATTTAATATACTTAACAGTATTCATAATAGTTTAAAAAAAATCTCCTGCAAAGCGATAGACCACAGGAATAGTGATTTCATTGATAACTTAGAAATTCCTTCCTCTTTTTATGGGGGTTATAAAATAATGGTTGAGAAGCTGTGCACAAGGCTTATTAGCCTTATCAACTTGACAAATTTAACTCGGTTCTAGCATGTATATTTTTTATTATTCGTATAATTGAAGCGGTTCTTTGTTATTTGATAAACTCAAACGTTGAGTAAAAGGTCTTTGCGGGCACAGGGACTATTAAATTAAATAAAAACGAACGTAAGGCCTTGTTCCTACTTAGCGGTTTTTATACAAAATACATTTTTAAATGTAAATTAAAAAATACAACTATTAAAAAACTATATATACGCCGCGCTGGCAACGGAGCAAAGATCCAAGCAACCGGTGGTCAGGGCTCCTGAGTATGGATGGTGGAGAACTCTCACTTGCGAGTTTTATTATCACAATGATCTCTAGGTAAGGTGGCAAGCGGTTTTCTCTTTCAATGAGAGCGTTATGTTACTGGAAGAGAGAGAGAAATGAGGGCAACCGATTTGGCCCTTACTGGACAAAGCAGATTTGGAGGTAGGGCCACGCTTGTAGCCGAATTGGGCCGGCGCGTCCGGGTATCAGTACCTCTTTTTCACATGAGATCGGCGTGAAGTGGTATTCCGAATGACAACGTCATTCCATTCTTCTTATAATCATAAAGAAGTGTATGTCACCAGCCAGTACATTACATTATGCAACGCGATGGACCCGGCACCCGTACGGTGAATCCAAGGAATGCTAAGAAATTTGTCTCTACCCTCCAGAGTGTCCTTCAGAAATTCTATATTACTTGATGTTAAGGCTTTTCTGATAAGGTGGTAAGTAGCCAGTTAAACATACCACAAGAAATCTAGACTTATATCAGTACTAGGAGTTAGCATATCAACAAAGTAGGACGGACTTTGGCATTATACAAAAGAGGATATAAGATAAAATCTGCAGACCTAGATTTAGTATTGATCTTTTGTAAGCTAAAGTCTATCGGAAAATTTCAGCTCCGTCAATTTTGGTCTCGAACAGACGAAAACTGTATTTGGCAGATTACCAGCTCCTCCTTGACCTCACAGGGTTGAAAGACCGAGACATGTAGTTGTATATGTACATAGTGCATACCCTAGATGGTTATATCTTTAACAAAATGAAGCCTCTGACATCGTTCTTCTTTGTAATCATTTTTATCAATTTTATATTATAATAGAGTGCATTGTTGATGAATTTTAAATTACATGAATTGTATATTATTATATTGACATTAAAAAGAAACATTTACTTATGGTGATTTTTGCATGTAATAAAAGTATTATCACGTTAAAGATAAACATTTTTATATAAGTTCAAATAAATTTCAATTTTTTCGCAACGAAATCTCGTAATGATTTTTTGGCCTCAAGCGACGTACGAAAACTAAATTTGGCAGGTTACCAGGGTGAAAGAACGCATTAACTTAACTTACTTGTAGATATTCGGAATAGTAACGATTTTTGCATCGCAGAAATAAGCTGACGATATAACCATATTTCAGAAAGGAACAAAATAAAAAACATAATACATACATTTCATGATATCAGCTACAAGGTTGTAGATAGACTATCACTCTATTTGAGGAGTTTTATTACTGAACATGGATAGGTAAATCGGTCCGTGAAGACTCCTGCCCCGTAAAGGATAATAAATACCCGTGTGCCCCATTGGTTGTACCCAGCGAGGTAGAGAAAAAGGGTTGATAGTCACGGTTGAGCGTGTACGGCACCCGAGTCTACGGACGGACGGCACCTACTTTATTTTTACGCATAAACTCACTGTTATATACGGCTAACGAAACGGATATATTCGCTTGAGAGTTACCATTGTTGAATTAGTGCGTACCTCCGATTATAGACTTTTGTATTGAAATAATAATATTATTTAGAAATTCTAACACGATTTTTCAAGTATAAATTGAATTGTAAAGAGGATATAAGGTAGTTTCGGTTGTGAGTAAATTGTGCTACACGTAACTGCATATTTTCATTAATTGAACTTGGTGTCACGATAACCCTGCAGAATATTTATCGAATTAAGAATAAGTAACACCAAAGGTCCCTAAAGTAGATGAGAAAGTAAAACGCGAAACTTGAAATGGTAATGGACAGGACATATGAGGACACAAACAAGAAAATGGAACAAAAAAGTAACAGAATGGTACCGTAAGGATGGAAAAAGATGTAAAGAAAGGCAGGTAAAACGATAGGAAGACGATCTGCTTAAGAGTTGAAGGAGACTAACAATGGATCGACAAAAGTGGAGGAAACTTGAGAAGTACTATGTCGCAAGGCACTTCCATCTTGGCTTTGTCACATTTGTTTGTAAATTGCTATATAATAAAAATGAGGATCATGATTTCCAAGGTAAAAAGTTTTAACACCCAAGTATATAGCAGTCGTGGAGGCACGGAGCGTTGAGTAATGCGCCCGATATAGCCAGCACTTCACCAGTCAGCGCGCTGACTCAGCCTGCATCACCAGATGCACATCTGTTCTCCCAACAACGAGCTTCTGTCGAGCGGCATAGAGGGGGACATTCACTCACGTTGTAACCGAATTGTATTGTACATCTATTGGCCTATATTTTATTACTGTAAATATTATAAATATTTAACTTTCTCAAATATTAATAGTATATAAATATTCCTAAACCCCAACTGTTTTACTTACCAGTCGGAGCCGCGTTGGGTTCTAGCGTGTAAAGGGCAAGTGTGTGTATCACATAGGTTACAGAATTTTCAAATTTTAAGTATATCCTAGTATATCGTATCGTAGTATATAGGGATCGCCTTGTGGTTGAAATTCGCCCACAAATCTTCAGATTTGCCTATTAAATGCTTATATACAAAATAGCAATTCTTTGTACAACGACATTGTAATTTAACAATTAATATAGTCATGACACAATCTTTTAGTTAAAAGTATACATAGGTGTGTAATTTTATAAATCGTTGGGTATTGGTATGCGTGAAGTTTTATTTTAATAATTTAATGGATTGATAATGCATATTTTAAAAATATTCGCCCGCTCTCTTTATAAATATATAAACTATAATTGTGCCAAATTTCGTATTCCTCCGATCGTGCAATTATCGTAAAGTGGTACCGAAAGTTTTCGCTTCACGTATTAATATATAGATAATTGTATAGAGTATATATGATGATATAGCAACATGGAACCTGGGCAGATAGCGATAGTTCAGGGTAATCAAGCAACCATGTCATCGGTTATCTCTGTAATGGGCGGTGCTATTTTATCCTTTACTAACCTGATCATAGCCCGACGAGTTCAGTTCAGTTCCGTTTGGGTCCAGTCTAAAATAAGAAGTATCTAGGAGTTAAACATGTAAGGCTTGCATTTCTCATTGTTACATGTGAAAAGGCGCGTCACGTTAACTAAACTTAACACATAGAATAGTTTGTCTCTCGACGTTTGCCAACGTTTGGATAGTAGCAACGTTTACTGTGTCCGCTAGATGCTTGCCATAAAATAAATTTCAGTGTTTCTTTACAATTTTGGAAATAACCACAGATATATTCTTCTGTGGTGAAAACCACAGATTTTCTTTTCTATTTTGGCAGTCACATTGAAGTCGATACTTTACGATTTATTTTAGCCATTTTGGGCAACGTTCGGACAAGTAACGCTTGGAAAAGTAATGAAAGTTTAAATAGCTCTAACGACTTTCATATTGATCGTTAGGAATAGAAGTCCCATTTGGAATGTTGCGTGTCTTATCGCTAGGCGACCATTCGCCTGTACACACATATACATATTATATGTCACCAGATATAACAACTTGTCCTGATATAGACGAACTTATAACAAACATATTGCATACTATTATTTTTAAAGTATAGATTAGTCTTTATAGTTTACCACTAAATGTTAGTACCAAGACAGGTTCGGATCCAGTGGCAGCGAAAACTTAAAATATTTCTATTTTGAGTGAAATTTGCTTTGTGAGTACTAGCAGTATATGTATAAAAATGGATCCTTGTTTCCCTTGGTCCCGGCATCATCCGTGAACGGCTGGATCGATTTCGCTAATTATTTTTGTTATTGTCAGAAGAAGAAGGTTCTTATGAAAGGGAAAATGTAGGTAATTGCGCGGAAAATTACAACATTTAAAAATGCTTAATCACCGTAGTAAATTGTTACTAATGTAACCTTAGCGCTTTTGACAATTTAAACTTTTTTAACCGACTTCAAGAAAAGGAGGAGGTTGCGATGATATTTTTTTTGTTTGTTACCTCAGAACTTGACAGAGTGAACCGATCTTGATGATTCTTTTTTTATTTGGTAGATGGTCCTTTGCGATTGGTCCCGTATTAATTTAGTCCAGTTCGGCAAATACTTCTATAAGAAAACTACATAAGCCTAAATTTGGATTACGTATGCGCGTGACAAATCGACGAATAACTTAATATCGAGCAAACCGATTACAATGATTCTATTTTTATTAGAAAGGATGTACTTTAAGGGTAGTTTGATGAGATTTTGATTAGGTTCTGGCGTTTTTTGCAAGCGGTTTTCCTTTTTTATTTAAAAATAATTTATTAATGTAACCTTATGGTGTTTGACATAACATAGACAAAATGCGTGCTGCAAATATCGTTAAAGAGGATGTACGGAATTGAATAAAGTTTAAAACAGCTGCTTCAGTCGCAGCTATTTATCTATATGAATAACTTAGTATATGAGTACGTAAGCGCATAACTTCGGAATGACTGCAAATTAGATAATACTATTTTGTGTGTTTGTTATTGTCGTATAATTAAAGAAATTTTGTCTGTCTGTTTGTCAAGGGTAATTTTCTAAAATATTGGGAAAGGGAACGGGGATAATATTATAGGATAATAGAATGTAGTAAATAGTAAGTAACCCAACGAATCCGCTAGTACTTTATATTTCTCAATATAATACAGAATTAACAGGTTGACACTAGTAGTGTCGAACGGATCCCATCCCCGAGCCCCTTGTTTTCAGATACACTTCTATCACAGGATCTTGTTTAGTTGCGGGCAAATACAACTATTAACCACATGGAGTTCTTAGTATCCTTTTTTAAGGCATCTGTCATAACCCAATTGCTCACATCTTCTATACAATTAATATGATTATATCAAGAACTGAAACTTGTATAGGGATAGTTCTTTATAGCATTTACAACACTTTATCGAGTAATCAAACTTTCTTATTATGCATTATTAGCATTATTATAATTTAATACGATACTGAGTCACCGCAGTATTTGGAGTGCGGACAACTTAGCCTCTATAGTCTGGAGCCCACTTTTCAGACATGTATTCTGCTTGCAATTATAGCTGACACTATTGATAACGGTTATAGGCACGTAATCAGTTGATACTCATCAGGGAAGTGTTTTATTATACGGAGGCGAAGTCACACAAGTTGCTATTCAAGTCTCCGCACACAAAACAAATATAATGAGATTAAACCACTAACGTGCAACGTACTCGTCACGAGTACATACGAGTAGCTGAATGCGGTCACAGGACGTTTCATGTCATTTTAACAAGGTGTATATGACTCGAGCATTTTCGAAAAAGAATCAAATTTAGAAGTAAACGTAAAATTATACTCTATTATATTAAAGGTTTCTCCGTTAATATAATACAAATAGGAGCAAATCTGGAAATTAAACCGTTTGCCGCCGTAAAAAAGTCGAGGCTTAAGGCAGTCGAGAGCGCGCGACTTGGAAGGCTGCACGCCGCGGTACCTGTAACGTGACGAAACACTGTTGAATCAATACTTCGGCACACATTAGCTCGCCGACGAGCCTTCGCCCGGCCGAGCGCCCGACTATGAACATTCTTAACAATGGATTAATGTCCAAACTATCAACCGGCCGCCAAGCTGCGAGGCCGCGGTGTGCGGAGTGAGTGTCGGCGTTATGGACGCGGGCGATGGCCGAGCCCTTGACGTTACCGCCTCTGCCGCCGCCGAGACGGTTTCCTTTATATTTACATCCGTATCGTTTTAGGTGTGATAAAATAATAAAAAAATATTTTCTTGAATTGAACTTATTGTGGTCTTGTAAATAGACGAAATTGGTGAAGAAAAATCCGTGTAGAGAACTAGTCGACGAAACTTAACAATGAATCTGTTGACTTTTCAGGCGTCACCGTTGCCCACACAACGATGTCCCGGAGCCATTGTTCGACGTGGAGCACACGAGCGTGGTATCGGCGTACAAGCGAGACTATGACGAGAAACGTATCGACCGCACGACGGCCGTCTACCACGAGGATCACCTGCGACTCGAGGGTGACTTCCAGGAGCCAGAGCGTCCTCGCTGGCAGCCCGTCGAGCGCCCGACGCCGAAGAGACCCGAAGATAACCTTAAACCTGAAGGCGACTTTGAAAGGCGTAGACCCGAAGAATGGCGGCCTGGCGAGAGAGCCGTCGTGAAAAAACCGGAGGACAATCTCAAGCCCGAAGGAGATTTCACGAAACGAAAACCGGAAGAATGGCAACCCGGCGATAGAGCTCCGACCCGTCGTCCCGAAGACAATCTGAGGCCTGAAGGAGAATTCGCTACCCCGGAAAAGGAACCTTGGCGTCCAGCTGAGCGTCCGAAACCTAAAAAGCCAGAAGATAATTTACGACCAGAAGGAGAGTTTGAAAAACGCAAACCTGATGAATGGCAACCGGGAGATAGAGCTCCTGTACGACGGCCAGAGGATAATCTAAAACCGGAAGGGGACTTTGAGCATAGACGACCAGAAGAATGGAGACCTGGCGATCGAGCGCCAGTAAAACGTCCCGAAGATAATTTGAAACCGGAAGGCGAGTTCGAGAAAAGACCACCAAAAGAATGGCAGCCAGGAGATCGCGTCCCGATGCGTAGACCTGAAGACAACCTTAAACCTGAAGGTGAATTTGTATCTCCCGAAAAAGAGCCATGGAGACCAGCCGAGCGCCAAAAGCCTAGAAAGCCAGAAGATAATTTACGACCTGAAGGTGAGTTTGAGAGACGTCAACCTGACGAATGGCAACCAGGAGACAGGGCTCCAGTGAGACGTCCCGAAGATAATTTGCGACCAGAAGGTGATTTTGAAAGAAGGAAACCCGACGAATGGCACCCAGCTGAGCGCCAGAGGCCTAAAAAACCAGAAGATAATTTACGCCCTGAAGGTGAATTTGAAAAAAGAAAGCCTGAAGAATGGAGTCCTGGCGACAGAGCTCCTGTACGTAGACCGAAAGACAACCTTAAACCTGAAGGTGATTTTGAAGATAGAAGACCTGAAGAATGGAGGCCCGGCGATAGAGCTCCTGTTCGTCGTCCAGAAGATAACTTAAAACCAGAAGGTGAATTTGAAAGAAGGCGTCCGGAAGAGTGGCGACCAGGAGACCGAGCTCCAATTCGTCGTCCTGAAGATAACCTCAGACCAGAAGGTGAATTTGCTACTCCAGAAAAGGAGCCTTGGCGTCCAGCTGACCGACCGAAACCTAAGAAGCCAGAAGATAACTTGCGACCAGAAGGAGAGTTTGAAAAACGTAAGCCTGAAGAATGGCGTCCCGGCGACAGAGCTCCTGTACGTCGACCTGAAGATAATCTAAAACCAGAGGGTGATTTTGAAGACAGAAGACCTGAAACTTGGCGACCTGGTGACCGAGCCCCCGTTAAACGTCCAGAAGACAATTTAAGACCAGAAGGAGAATTTTCCACTCCTGAAAACGAACCTTGGAGACCAGCCGAACGACCAAAATTGAAAAAACCAGAGGATAACTTGAAGCCGGAAGGTGAATTTGAGAAACGAAAGCCTGAAGAATGGCAACCTGGTGATAGAGCACCTGTAAGACGCCCTGATGACAATTTAAGGCCAGAAGGAGAATTCACAACGCCTAAAAAGGACCAATGGAAACCAGCAGAACGACCCAAACAGAAAAAACCTGAAGACAATTTAAAACCTGAAGGTGAATTTACAACTCCCATAAAGGAAGATTGGAAACCAGCTGAAAGACCACAACAAAAGAAACCATCAGATAACCTTAAGCCTGAAGGCGATTTTGCTAAAAGAGAACCGGAGGAATTTGTCCCAGCTGAGAAGCCAATTGCAAAAAAGCCTCAAGACAATTTACGCCCAGAAGGAGAATTCACTACCACAAGAACTATAACACAAGATTACAAAGTGGTTACTGGTGAAAGAGCTGAAATAATAAGACGAGTTGATAATATCATAACAGAAGGAGAATTTACAGGTGTGTATAAATTATTTGAGAAATTTAATTAAGGTAAAATGAATACATACAATATTAAAAGACGTTCGAGATAAAAGATAATAATTTTAAGAGATTTTTAACAATTTTTAATAAGATATATGACTGTTGTTGACTATTCCGTCGGCGCAGTGAACAGCGACCCTGCCTTAGGTGTATTATTTGTATGTGTGTTATAAAAAATTGTGTATGACAGGCGTCTATTACGGTTAATACTTTTTCATTATGTTTCACACTTCTATGGTTTGTAGATTATGGTTGTTTGGTAGTGAAAACTTCCTGTATACACTTACACAAAAAAACACAAAAACAACACACTAAACAGAAAATTACGACAAGAAAACTGGAAATAATTAGCACGGCAAAAACGTTTTCCCAAGCCTAAAGTCTAAATCGTAGTCCGAAAAAAGAATTGCCGATCGCGTCTTCATAATAACAATCTATAATTGAGGCGACCGGCCAGTTCGTTTTGAAGAGATGTGCATATGTGTCACCACATAGACACTACCGTTATCTTTAGCTCTTAATAGCTTGCTGATGTGCGAAGGTCTCTTTTTAATTATTCCTTCTATGTTTATTTCGGTACTTATGCAGTTTGGCTAATTTCTGAAAAATGCATGTATATTTTTGTTTTTTCTCGAAGTTGTTATTTTCAGTCTAATCAGTGATACTCCGTCGACATTTCTTTTTCGAATTAGGAATGCTAAAATTTTCTGTATTGAAACAAAAAAATAGCCGCGAAGCGCTCAGAGCGATCACTGTGCGATCGCCCGTCCGCTTCTAACCTTTCCGCGCGAAACGTCATTTTGTTATGGATAAATTAGAAGCGGACGAGAGATCGCGCAGCGATCGCCATAGCCACTTCGTAGTTATTTTTTTGTTTTAATAAAGAGAAATCCTTGTATATGTGTGTGTATGATGTTATCATTAGCGTCGAAATGTTCCAAATTGCCCTATGGTTGCATTCAAAACTCGAAAATTTTACAAAAAATATATATGTTTGCCTCCCTCGATGAAATATCACAACTTAGAGAAAAAAATATGCATTTTTGGGAAGATTGATAGAACTAAAAAATGTCTACTTTGGACGGTTCTTTATGTCCGCGTGTATCGAGTTTTCTTCACAATTCTTTGTGGCGCGCAGAAAACTTTCCGGCTTCCGCACTGAACCAATTCACCCGCTAAAGGAGCGAGCAAAACAATCTGCGGTACTTTACAGTTTTATCCCCTTGTAGCTGTGTTTCTCTACTGCACCATATTGTACGTACACATTACACATTGATGCAGAGCGTTATAGATAAATAGTATGGTTGTATACAATACGGTTTTTACATGGATTATTATTATTATGTCGGAGCTAGACATAGATTTATTTGAATGATCATTTATTGTGGCCGGGACTTTGTGTAGCTGCGAAAAGTTTTGCAGTACTTTGTAGTCTTCAAGGGCAAAAATGTACAAACACTTTGAGCTATGTCTGGCTTCGGCATTATACAAAGAGCATACGTTATCATCTATATGTATAAAAATCAATCAATCGTTGTTCGTTAGTCTCGTTAAAACGCGAAAACCGCTATACCGTTGTAAATCTTGTTTGTTTTTTTTTTCTTGTTTATTTTTTTAATAAAAGAAAAGTCCGAAGATGATTTAAAAATACTAAAAAAATACAGTTTACTTCATGATACTGATACTTCAAATGAAGGACGTTTGTCCCAGACCTGTAGACTGACATGCGATGTGGAATGTCACGTTTTGGGGAAACGACATAAAGGATTTTGGTTAACTGTCTAAAACAAATAAAATACGGAAAAGACGGGAGAACTAACAAGACTCACAATATATTTTGAGGTTTCAGATACAAATTTGCCTTTGAGGTTTCAGGTTTTGAGGAGGTCGTGGCCTAATCAGTGGTCGGCATTTGAGTTGATCGTTAAGTTAAGTTGCTCTGGCTGCGACCGGGTGATAGATGGGTGACCCATTCTAGCACTGGTTTTTGGTCTCCTTATATCTAAATCGCGTCTTTTTAATTATTCAACGTTTATTGGTTTCCGTGACTTCTCATTTTGGCATCCTTATACCCAAATCGCCGATTAACTGTTGTGACCTATGTTCCTACGACAACTAACTATTCGAGTGACATTCCCGTTGCAAATATCTAGATGTGAAATCCCCAGGAACGTGGCGGGCAATTGTTAAACTATGCAAATGACCCGGCTCCGCACGGCCCATTCTGATTAAAAGTTCCACGTTTGCATCCAGATAACGTCTCATGTTAATTAAACCGAGCTGTTTGGTTAAACAATGCCTTATCAAGTCATTGCCACTAATGCGCTTGTTTGCTCAGTTCAAAGTCTAATGTTGCCATCTTTGAAACTATTGAAGTTTTGGAAAACAATTTTTTGTCTACAATGCTAATAAAATTTAGTAGCAACCAACCTTGGAGGAAATATAGTATGGTCTTTTTAAAATCCGGCTTTTGCGAGATTTCTATATTATTACTGTCTGTAATAGACTGCCAAGAAAAGGATAGTAATGCGCCTGCAGTGCCTAGATCATTAAATTTCATCTCATTTCTTACGCCTTATTTACGCTCCACCAAAAATTCGTATTTACGTTATATGAAATGAGACGTGCTCCTTTTCATTATTGTTCAAATGTAATTTTTTTGAAAAAAGGGTAGTACAATACATGTAGATTATTACATTATATTTCTTAATAGCTTCCTGCTCTTAATTATATAATTAAGAGCAAAATAGAGACAGTCAACTAATCAACTAAAAACGTGTGCCTATATTTCATTATTCCCTCGTCCAACTGACAGACATAAATTAACGACGTTTCTAATGACTAAGCAATCTACAAAATCTGGTCCAGTGCTTATTAAAATTTAACCGTTTTTAACTCATCCCATATACCTGGAATTCCCCGTATCCTATAACCACCTATAAAACTCGTTTTTTTTTTGACTGATCGTTGCAGACAGCCCGAACTGCATTTGGAATTACAACGCGGAGGAAAATAAAAGAGCACATGACAGGTACGCCTCGCCGGCTGAGATATTGCGTTGTTTAAGTATCTCTTGTAATTTGGTTGCTTACGTCATCCTGTAATAGGATTTTGTACATTTTTTATTTAAAAAAAGAATTATACTAACACTATTTACTTATGTATAATATTCCCGTTTCTCCTCATTATAAGCTTAGATTAAATGCTAGTGACAGAAGTGGGTGCAATAATACCGCATCAGTGACAAGGTTTTCACCGGGTACCTTGCTGATCTCAGTCCACCTTTGCTACTGTTGAGCTATTAAGGCTCTAACTAAAGTTCTTCAATATGAGATTAGAAAATATGCTATTGTATTTATTAAATAATGAAATAGAAAGTTGTAGTATATTAATGTGCTTAAGGCCTTACTTTAAAATATTCTTAAACCTTTTGCATATTGTAATTCTACTTTTAATATGAATTATATTTATCACGCACTAGATGTACCCCGCAACTTAGTCCGCGTGGACCACTTTTATCACTTCACACAACACCTTCGCAAATAATGCATTATTTTTAGAACAAATTTGATTAACGTAAAAAAAGTTATAGGGAGCCAACCTTAAGATAGACATGCTGTCGCGGACGTTTATTTAGAACTTTTAAAGGGGAACAATTCCGTCATACATGATTTATGCGAAACTTTAACCGTTTACGCAGCGCGCAGCGGGAGCTCTCAAAAGGGGGAAAAACCGGCGATTTTGAAGCATTCTTCACTGGTGCTCTGCTTTTAGCGGCGTGCCTTTTTAGAGTCAAACATCAATGGGTTCGTGTGTAGGGATTTTATTGTAAGGTCATACTCAATCGCGCGATCGCTTTAGCGGAGTTACAGTGCTTTGGAGGTTTTAGCAGTGTGCCTTTTTTAGAGTGGAACCTCAATACCTCTTAGTACCTTCTCATGACATGAATAGATACATAGGAGGTACCGTAATTTGGGTCTTTATCAATACGTTTTATTGCACTTCCCCTTGCCTTGTATCACTATATCTTTCAATATTATTTTGGGTCTCTAATAATACTTTTCTTTTTCATATTAATATTAAGGTCGGGATTTTCGAACGTGTATACGAAAATATTCACCCCAATTGGGAACGATCTTTTTGAAAGTTGTGGAAAAATGTCACTTTGGTTCAGTAATTTATCGCCCTTTCCAAGTATTAATGGAGTTGATTTTAAGGGTCTTCGAGCTCTGGGGAGTTTAGGGAAACTTTACCATTTACTTACATTATTCATTATGGGTAACCATTTTTTTTATACTTACCATGACATAAGGAAAAAACATATATTTAAAGAAATAGTGTTCTGCTATACATCTGTATGTTCTGTCATCTGTGATTAAATAGATAGCTGGTGGTTTACTCGCAATAATGAACAGGTGAATAGATATTTTGAACAAGTGCGTTGAATCACAGACAATATCAATACTTCAGGAGTGATTGCCGTCCCGTGAAAGTTTTTTTTTTTTTTGGTATAAACCAAAGGACGAATTTTATTTCCTTCAATATGCCAGTTATAAGAATGTACATCTTTTACGTAATATTATTAAAATATCCTTCTGTAACTTATCAACAAATGATTCTTCACGTCTTAGTGTAATTTATGCATTTTTTGTAACATGTATTATAAATATACTCCTAGCGCCATCTATGATCAAGTTGCGCAACTATCTTACAATCTAACAATGGCCAACTTGTAGTCTAGCAGGGATTTAAACGGCTTTGACTTTCCAAGCGACAATATTTGACTGAGTACCAGTACCTATGTTTACAAATGATATCATAATGACCACGTTGTCAGCCTCTGTCTTAGCCTAATAAATCATCGCTCTATCTAGCTCGGTTGATCTATTACGGTTTGATAATAATGACAGATGAGTAAATATACTGGACGTGAAAGCGGTTTCATAGTATCTAGTGGTTCTAAGTAATACTACGCTGAACTAATTATCTATCTATATTTATTTTTCTTTAGATGACATTTTTAACAAAATCCCTAAATTTGGATAGACTTAAAAAAGTATGGGTCGAGGAAAGTATGTAAAATGGCTTATAAATTTCTTAAAGTTATAAAATAATCAAAAAATACTGGTCGTTTGGTCCTTATATATATAAACTTTAGTATGATAAAATCTTTTCATTAGTGATGTAAGTTTTACATTACAAAAACACTTTCTTCTTTACCTCTTCAAATTGTGACCATTTGTCCAGATACAGCGACAATATGTAACCAGTTTTCTAGATACGATTTATCGATAGTTATTTTATTTTTAAATTTGTTCACAATTTATCATGAGACACATTTCTTAGCATTCCATGAATTCACCGTGCGGGTGCCGGGTCCATCGCGTTGCAGAGGAAGGAACCATAGCAGTGTTCGATACTTGTGACCCAGGTGTAGTTTTAAGAGCGCTCTTTCTAGTGCCAACTAACACTCACCATTGTCAACTTTAAGTATCAAATAAAAAGATATTTTATTAAAGTAGACTTTTACAAGCCCTTTTTTGTGTCGTCATATAAGTTACGTAAATAGCAGCGAAAGAAGATAATAATTAAACAGTTATTTATAGTAAAATTTAAAATTTAAGGTCTCACAAACCGAACGAAACGCGACAACAATACCATCACTTGACGTGACAGTATTGCCGCCACATCACTCCGATTTTATGTAAGAAAGAGGTACTGGTAGCCGGACGCGCTGGCTCAATTCGGCTACAAGCATGGCTCTACCTCTATTTGAAATGTATTTGAGCAAGCGGTGACAAATGGCGGTGTGCGCAAATATCTAAATAGGTTTATGATACACAGGTGATGTAATTACTTTTAAAATGATTTTGTATGTGTGAATTCAATGAATAATTGAATAAAAGCACTTAAATTACGTATCTGATACACTTATTAACGTACGCTTTTACGTGTTTCCCAAAGCGAAAGATCATTTCGCTTAAATATTTTCTATCTCAGATTTGTGATTGGGAGCGTGTTGTGAGCTTGCTGCGACATTGCTTGATTAATTGCCAACGATGTCTCTCCCTCTTCCACTCCTGATTGATTATCCCGTAATATTGTTTGTGACTTGACTGATGCTAGGTTATTGTGTTAGAGTGGCATTTCTCATACTTTTATTAAAGTAATCATTTGCGAGTTATGAATTGCCCAATATTATAGGACATAGATACATAATAAAACCTGAGAAACGACAAGAACACTTTTAAAAGAATACATTTAAAGTAAGTCCAGCAGTTTAAATTTTCGCTCTGATTGAGCGTAAATCTTATGCTCGCATGGAGTACTGCTAATGCTCAGTGGGTTAAGAATTCGAAAGGTATCGATTACAGGTCTACCGATGATATATTGGGGATAAAGGGAAAATGCAAACGCATCCTTTTTCTCCTTTCCATCTACTTTTACTTCTATCTATTTCTCTAATTAGAGCGTGTGTAATCCTTTTGATCCATAGCTGAATTGGGCAGTCGCGTCCGGGTACTTCTTTCTAACTTAAGATCGAGGTGGTGGCAATGTTGTCATGCCAAGTAATGGAATTGTGGTCGCGTTCCGTTTGATTTGTGAGAGTTCCCGACAGCCTAAAACCCTCTAAAAAGGCTTTCTGGCGGTGCGGATGTCCATAGGCGTCGGTACTCGTTTATTTGATGAATCACCTGCTAGTTTGCTTCTTGTAATATATTAAAAAGGCACATGGCTTACTCAATTGGAAAGACTACTGAGTCTCATGGATACTACCAGAAGACTCCCAGATGTCCTGCCGGCTTTTAAGAAATATATTTTATGCAATAAGTAATTAAAGAATGATCTCTCTACAGATAAAAGGTGGAGTCCATGACAAGACAAGCGATCATATCTAGCCCACCATATTTGAGGCGTTTCCTTACACCTTTATTAATAGATACAGTACGAATGTATCTAACTTAACAGATACAATTGATAAATAAGTTAGTGGAAATGATCGAGAAAAAATAGCAGGAAACATACAAACTCTGCAGCAGATTGATTGTCAGAATTGCGGCGAGCGAGGAACTTCCGTGACAGATTACACCGACTGAAAATAAATCACATTGTTTATCACTTTTATATTACAGTCGCCGTTTTATCCATTTATTTCCCTTTAATACTGCAAGATATTCCTTTGGTAGAGTTTTTAATATGTCAATCATACCTTCTGAATGAGTGTCCAACACTTGAAGTGAAGTTACATCAATGTACTGCACTTTGTCTGGATTGAAGTTCTCGCAAATATCGACTTCATATCGGGGGCATTCGGTCATCTTAACTCGCCCCACAGCACCAATTTTCAAAATGGAGGAACTTCAAAATTCGACTGTAATGTTTTTATGTTTTGTTATCTCAAAACTTTAGACTGGGTGAACTGATTATGATGATTCTGTCTTATTTGAAAGATAGTGCTTCCCGTCTGGTCCCATTACAATTTGGTCCAGTTCTGACAATTTAGAGCCTGTTTTTTTGTTAAAATTTTATACTAAACTGTACGTATCGTGGGTAAAAAAATTATAAAATATTTTTAATTCATTTCGCGTGATTTTTTTCCCTTTTTACGTTATTACTGTTTTTTTTTGTTAATTTCACATATTTTTTTATTCACAAAATATTAAAATCTGTGTAACGTAATTAGTAATTCTATAAGGGCGTCGACTATAAGGAAATTCCTTTCTAATTGTAAGATTAGATAACGTATTTTTTTTTTTCAAATTTTTTTTTCTGCCAACTGTACTTAGGCTATGAATACATTATTTTAAGAGGAAGGTAATATCTTACACCTGCTTAACCAGGTGTTCTGTAATCTTACTTATGCGCTGAAAGAGTTTCACGCGAATTACTTAAGCAAAAAGATACTTTATGCTTCGTGCTGAACAACACCTGTTGTTAAATAAACATGGAGTCGGCGTCTTTATTTTCCGTTGTGTTGTTGTCTAATTAATGAAATCAAAATTGGTTTTTATTCACTAAGGTTTATTTACAAAATGTTGTGAAAGTCATTTTTAGCCTTTTTTAATAATGTTTCTCGCGAAATAGTATATAATAATAATAAAAAAAAGACAGAAAATTCTTTCCATATAGTCAAAACAAAAACAGAAATATATAATAATTAAACTGACAAAATGAATAATTGCATCCTGGCATTTAACATGTACACGTGTGTGTGTGGTGCTCTAATAAGTGACCAAAATTTATCTGTACTGTTGCCTTAACCAACTGATTGCTACTCGTGGGATAACCAAACCCTTATCATCATCATCCACAGTCATTTCTCTCCCACTGTTGGGCAAAGTCACTCCGCTTGTATCACTCCTTACGGTCTTGAGCCAACCCGGACCAGGTTCGAGCCGTTTTATATCATTATCGTGTCTTTATTATGCCCCTAATTAATATTTATTTGCGCGCCGTCGTTCTTTATTTGTTCTATCCCAGTGCCGAACAGAGTTGGGCAAACAAGTCCCGTTGGAGACTTGCTCAATGATTTCACTCATGAGGATGCATGGATTTCGATCCATTTCATACACCTCCACAGATGTTTAAATATTTAATAAAAAATATGTCATAACAAGTCAATAATGTTATGTAAAAACGTAAGCTAGTTTGTAAGCAAATATTAATAAATTTATCCTATAGCAGGCGCTTTGGGAAACTGTAAAGTCTGCTACGATTATTCTATACGATAAATAAATTTTAAGATAGGGTGTACTTATACGCCTCTCACACTCCATACGAACAACCGCACCAATAGAAGACGGCCTTTCAGAAATTAGTATATTCTTGACTTTAAGCGCCACAGGTAAATAAAAACGCCTACCATTGCAATGTCCCACTGACTCTTTTATAAAATCATTGCGAATAACCTCATGAGGAGGTCGTAGCTTAATTACTACCCGGTAATTAATGTGATCGCTGGGTTAACCGCAACTGGTTTGCAAATACGCGACCTCCTCAGTATTTCGGATGGCATGTATAATATGTAGGTCGTGATCAATGTCACTTAGAGGTTCCGGGGGTTCCGGGGATGACAATCCGGGGATGGTCATCTTTATGAGTCTCACAGCCACATCCTCTGGACTCGAGGTGGGAATCGAACCCACGACCCCCGGAGCAGGAGGCAGGGTCACTGCCCACTGCGCCAACGGGCCAGCCTATTAAGTTGTGCAGAGTGCTTTACATGGGCAAACAGGAAAGGATCTATTTCATTTCGATTTATCCTCAATTGCATTCTGATGCACGTATGTGTATTTATATTGCACTAGCTGTAACTCGCAACTTCGCCCGCGTGAATTTAATGATTTTGTTGAATTAAAATAAAAACTGTGCCATCTCTCAAGTTGGATCAAACTGCACACGGTGTGCAAATTTAATTAAAATCAGTTCAGTAGTTTGGGAGTCCATCGCGGACAAACAACATGATGCTTAATTTATATAAGTACATATATTAAGACTAGCTATACCCCGCGACAACGTCCGCCTGAGCCATTCGTAATGCTAAGGGGTTTAAAAATAGTTATTGGATAAGGATAATATCATGTTTATAAAAAAAATCTTCACAAATAATGCATTGTTTTAGAACAAATTCGGTTAGCATAACATGGTTATAGTGAGCCAAAGCTAAAAGATGGACATATGCTGTCCCGGAATTTTATTAAGAACTTTTAAAGGAGAACAATTCCGTCGTACATGATTTTTGCGAAACTTTAACCGTTTACGCAGGGCACGCAGAGGAAGCTCTCAGGGGGGAAAGAAAACCCCCGATTTTGGAACATTGTTCATTGGTGCTCCGCTCCTATTGGTCTTAGCGTGATTATATATAGCATATAGCCTTCCTCGATAAATAACCTATGTAACACTGAAAGAATTTTTCAAATCGGACCAGTAGTTCCTGAGATAAACGCGTTCAAGTAAACAAACATATGTTAGTATACAGTATAGATAGTCGCTAAGCCCTCATTCGCACGAGAACTGTTTTAACGTGCGTTAAAAAAGCGTTCAAATAGAACATATGGATTCCCATGTTTATGTTCACACGGCAGCGTTTTTATAACGCGACGCTTTTTTATCGAGCAATATTCTATTTTCAACGCTATACATATATGTATACGGTATATTTTCGTATCGGCGATGCTGAAAAATCGCAAACGTCGAGATTTAACGCGACGCTTTTTAGGGTTCCGCAGTACTACAAGGAACCCTTGTAATTTCGCTCTGCCCGTCCGTCCGTCCGTCTGCCCGAAAGATGGTCCCCCCCCCTAGCCTTTCCAAACTATTAGATTTAGAGACTTGAAATTTTCCATGTTGACAGAACGGGCTAAAAACTCATTAGGCAAATTATTTTGAACAAAATCGGACAAGCACTTTTGAAGTTATTTAACAAATACGTTTATACTGTATCAGATACGGAACCCTTCTATATAAGTGTCTCATGACACGCTCTTGGCCATTTTTTAACTCTCCTGCGAATGACTATTAAAACTAAATATTGTTTATGGCTGAAAATTTAATTAAATTAAAACTAATAATTACAATGTCGCTGTGTCGTGATTAATTATAGTTGACCTCTTTGATAATAAAATAATTAGTGTACTGCTCTGTTATCTCTGCGGAAAACTTTTTAAGCGTTAGGTTTAGTCGAAGTCGAAGAGGTGATAGCTTAATGAGTGGCCGGCATTTGAGTCGATCGATAGGTTAAGCAGTTCTCACCGCGGCCGGGTGATAGACTGGTGACATGTTATAACACTGGTTTTAAAAAGTATCCAACGGTTTCAGTGTTTTGGGGGGTATACATCTGCACCAATGCAAGGACTATCTGTGCATACCTTAACTGTGTTGTGATAATGCACGGATTATGGCTGTACCTCACTTCACAAATTGGCGTGAAATGGCGGCAATGCTGTCACGTCAAGTGATGGTATTGTTGTAGCGTTTCGTTCAGTTTGTGAGAGTTCCCAGTGGCCTTAATCCCTCTATAAAAACGGGCAGCGCATTTGCGAGCCGTCTGATGGTGCAGATGTAATTGTATAAAAAAAATGTAGTTATAATAAACTACTAATGCACTAAGTTTAACCAATGGTTTCTTTCGCATTTAACTGTCTAAACGGTATGCACCTAGGGAATAGAATAGAGTAGACTAGATTGAACTCATAATTTCTCTCAAATTTAACTGTGTACAAGTTATTTATTTACCTAAGGGATAGAATAGAGTAGACTACTGGGCGGAAAAAGTGGACAATGGACTGGTATACAAAGAGTCAAAAAATAAGCGTGCGAATATGCTCTTATGCTCTTATCGAGAAGCGGTAAAAGTGAAATATGATATAGCCTAAAGGCATAACTATCAGCGAGTTAAGAAAAATCTAGCTTGTAATTTATTACTTTTACTGCGTTAACTTTCCCCTTTTATGTTTCATCTTAGCTCTAACCATTGGCCCTTGCATCTTTTGCGAATAATTGTTTATGTACCCAGTGTACGGCAGGATCGGCCACAAACAAACCATACGAATTTCGTAGGAGCTTTTAATTGATGGTTTCTGCTTTCGTGCCATTTAGCCCTACTTACCCATCGAACCATACTTAACATGGTGCTGGAGACCATGAAAAATGTAATGCTTCCTCCGATCCCTTTCACCCGCGAACTCCTCACATCTGTCATAAAAGACTGCATAAAGCGTGACTGTTGACAGACTACATAAAGCATGACTTGCTAAAGACTGCATAAAGCGTGATTTGCTAAAGACTGCATAAAGCGTGACTTGCTAAACACTACATAAAGCGTGACTTGCTGAAGACGGCATAAAGCGTGACTTGTCGAGATGATCGCAATGGTTTATATAACATATCCAACGTCCTCCGTATTTTGAAAGGCACGTAAGACAGGAGGTTGCAGAGATCGTAGAGGTTCCGAAGATGACGTCAGACAGTAATCGGTCATCTTAACTCATCCCACAGCCAAATCCTTTGCAATCTAAGCGGACGGTACTAGACCAGAATAACCCTTAAAAGAAGAAGATTGAGCGTGAGTTGTTATCATTTGATATCGAATATCTTAGTTCTATAATTATACTAGCTGTGCCCGCGGTTTTGTCCGCAGCCAATTAAGTAAAAGAATTTATTATAGCCTATAGCCTCCCTCGATAAATGGGCTATCTAACACTGAAATAATTTTTCAGTTCCTGAGATTAGGGCGTTCAAACATACAAGCTCTTCACCTGTAGATATTAGTATAGGATATAGAGGTATAGTTAAACTAGAGATCTCCGCCTGGTCGAAATTCGGCCAGAAATTTGTAGATTTGCTTACCCAATAAAGCTATTTACAAAATGTTTATTCTTAGTACAACGACATTTGACAATCTAATCACATTAAATGTCATAATTAACAACAAACATTGTTATTTTGTAACGGTTATCATGATACTCATGTACGCATGTATAAAAAAACGCTTTAACAACATCTTAGAGTAATATGTATACATGTATATCGAAATCGTTTTGCATTGGTGTGCGTGTGGCTTTTGTTCAATAACTTACTATATTTATAACGCACATTTATTTTTAATAATAGCAATGTCCTCTATCAGCGAATCTAAGAATTATTTCGAAATCTTCATCCAAAACTGAGATACAGCTATTTTTGTCTTTTCCAAACCTTTATACTAACTAGACGGACTCGTTCCCCTAAAAGATTGAATTTTACAACTAAAGTAGGGAAGTTTTCTGCCACTAGTTTTGCAAAATTTCCTCTTAAAGACAGAAAGGAATTCTCTCTGTACTCTCTACATTACTCTATTGTATGGCTTCTTTATCTCTATCTTACATTGACCGCGCCATTATGGATCTCGATAAATTATCATAATTTTTATATAACCAATAGCCGCTACACACGTTTCGACAAATCGTTGCGAAAAGACTGTACAGTTAAATCGACGCGAAAAACTGTGCTGTTTAATGGAAAATTCATACACATGTATCGATAAAACTGTCCAGTTTAAACTATACAGTTTTTTCGCAACGATTTATCGAAACGAGTGAAGCGGCTATAAATCTAAACGTGCAAAAAGTGAAGAACTATAGGGCATGTGAGTTTTTTTTACTTTAAAGAAGGTTGGGTATAGATCTATAATCTATATAAAAAGCTGAAGAGTTTGTTTGATTGTTTGCTTGAATCTCAGGAACTACAAGTCCGATTTGAAAAATTATTTCAGTGTAAGATAACCTATTTAACGAGGAAGGCTATAGGCTATATATCATCAGGCTTAAATTAAATCTAATTTTTCTATCTAATTTTACGGGGACAAAGTCGCTGGCACAGCTAGTAATCCTTGACCATGGTAAGGTGGCAAACAAGATTACTGCTCGCTTGCCACCAGCGAGCAGTGTCCTTTTAAAGTGGAAATTATATCCAAAAGTGACTGTTCCGCATAACGAAGGCGAAATTTAGTAAAAAACAAAATAGACCAACCCTCTTAAACCGAATTTATAGAAGGTATGTAATTTCCCAGGTAGATAAAGGTTCGTATACTCAAATTGAATTAAAGCGTATTTGAAGAGCTGGAGATGTGTTGCTTATTCGGTTTTCGTTCGTACAGAAGACCTCTATTTTATTATTGGGTCCCCTGAAAGGATAATGACTTAATTGAGTCATCAACTGACACGTGTAACTTTACTGTACAACGAGTCCATTTTCAATGTATTTACCTTTTGTTTAATTACAAAGGACGAATATATTTTAAGGTCCTGTATTGCTTTGACCCTAACTGAGAGGGTTTTTTATATAGCACTAGCCGTTTTCCGCGATTTCGTCCGCGTAAAATTTGCGACAGTCCGTTGACCTCCTTAATCTTGATCTATCCTCTTTAATCTTCATGAACTGCCTCCTTGTCAAATGTCATCATTTTACGTCCCGTGGTTTTCGAGACTTCGTGTTAAGACATCTTTCGCGTTTATAGACATAGCATAGGACGCATAATAAAACGCAGCCCGCGAAGAAGAAGAAGACATAGCATAGGGCAAATGGGCAGACGGTTCAACTGAGTGACTACCGACGCCCATGGACTACGCTGAATCATTCTTAAATTGTAATCTAAATAGCGAATGCCCTTCGTTTATACTGTGTCCCATGGCACCTATCGTTCTTTTTTATTTATTTAATTAAATGTAACCTATTTTGTTTAATTAATTAAGTAAAACAGAAACACGCAATGAAATTAAAAAAGAATACAATTAATACTTATTAGATACAATAGCAACAATGGTGACCCATTCTTACACTGGTTAATATTTGAGAAACGACTCCTCCGTGTTTCGGTAGGCGCGTAAAACAGTGGGACTCGATTAATGTCACTGATCGATATTAGTCGTGAGGTTGTAGAGATCGTGGGGGTTCCGAGGATGACGTCAGATGGCAATCGGTCATCTTAACTCGCGTTTTTTTTTTCACAAGTTATGTTTCTGAGGGCATAGAACTATTCTGCTAAATCAAGGCATACTATAGCTTTAGTTGGCATATATTTATATACTGCATTTTATTCATAACTGTTGTCTTGCACCAATTTCGCACAGATAGCTCTAATGGCAAAAAATGCAATAAATTAATGGAAGTTAAGTTTGAGTGGATATCACCTGGCATAAACATTTCGAACCGTTCGAGTGGAAGATTCGACTTTGAAAATACTCGCGGTCGAATCGGTCATTCCTTAGTGTCAACGCGGGTTGCATTAGTATTGACTAAAAGCGTGACACGATAAAGACTCCTGTGGACGAACATTTTCGTACTAAATACAGTCGACTCTTCCAATTCGAACGGTTCGAAATGTTCGTACTAGGGCCTCAGGAATACCTTATGATTACTGGCAAATCGACGGTAAACGCCCGAGACGTTGACCTAGTAAAATAGTCCGACCAAATACGCTCGCTGTTGGGCGCTGCATTCTATGATGCCCTTCACATTACTAACGACCGCAAAAATGGCGAATTATCTTAACAGTAAATAAATAACTCAGCTTTACCGATAACAGCAAATTGTTAACTCTACAATCTATGTATGTACGAGTATATATAAAAATTTTGTTTGTTTTAGGGAAGGTTTAAAAGAAACAACTAAAGGAAAAGTCTATAGATTATTTTTTTTAAATGCAGATTTCGTCGCTACTTCAGAATACTTTAAATAGATGACGTTCTGTTGAATTATAATCTCTTAAAATATTTGGCCAGTTTCCTGTTTTATGGAGAATATATAAAGGAGATTGATCAACTGGCTAATAGCGGGCAAGGCATCGTCTGTAGGGTAGTAAAACTTAATTTTATCACTTAATACTTCACGAAATTTTTAATACAAAACAAATTTTGTGCTTAAATTTAAATTGGCAATTATTTCTTAATAGGAATCATTATGGTATCGACTGTTATGCTGACACATTCGCACTCATAAAGTGTCCATTCGTAATGTTAATTGTGTGTAACGTCGACATTATTTTAGGTGTATTATGCAAATAACTATCTACTTATTTTGAAAGGGATGAATTAATAAGAGGTGAAAAGTTTGTACGAAATTCGAAGAAAACAATGTGAACAAAGTCGCGTGTTGAAGAGAGTCTAGTATATTTAGGTTTATGTAAATTTTTTCACAAAGCGCATCAATGGATTATTACGGAATCTGTTACAACAATGGAGATTGCAATCAAGATCCTAGCAAATTGAAGCTTCTCGCACAATGAAGCACCAAATCTTGCAGCATCTAACGCAGATTGCTGCACTACGCCGAGACACATTTGTGACGCACTACACAACACACACATTTACATATTATGTTTGCATTCAACTGGGCTTCGTCTCTAAGCTGCAAGCACACGTTTTACCCATAGAGAAGTGATGCGACATTTTGTCTACGTAAACCTCAGGATTAATATAAATATTTTTGAATTTAGTGAGTGGTGTTCAGAATTACTTTAAACGCGGCTTTTAAACGTTACAACGGGAACTCTTTGTACATAAATAATATTATAATTTATTTAAAATTCTTACTTTAATATTTAAAGACATGTTATCTGATATATAAAATTCTCGTGTCACGGGATGCGTTGTCAAACTCCTCCGAAACGGCTCGACCGATTTTCATGAAATTTTAGCCAATATGGCTAGGGTTGAGAATCGGTCAACATCTATTTTTCATCCCCCCAAATGTTAAGGGTGGCCCATACGGACGGAGTCGGGATTTGAGAATTTATAGTTTTGGTTTCGAGAATTTATTTGGCATTCATTAAAATTATGAAAGTCTATAACTGCATAATTACATCTTTATAACAGTTTTAGAGTAAAAAATAAGTTTCTCAACCGAAATTTTAAGAGCGGTTATTTTATTTTTAGGGTTCCGTACCTCCTAGGGAAAATAGGAACCCTTAAAGGATGACTTCGTCGTCAGTCTGCCCGCCGAGATCCTTTTTTTCAGGAATGCGTAAACCTATAATGTTGAAATAAATACTAAATACTGAAGTCTATGGTCCCTTGAAGCTGTGTAAAAATGAATACTCTAAGTCTACGCAATCAAAAGATATGATCATTTATGTCGCATTTCCCATACTATTCGAAAAGGGAATCAAAACCTATACTTCCCATTCACCTAGAATCATGAAATTTGGCACGCGGCTATATTTCACGGCATTAGTATAGATAAATTTCGTAAACTGTAAAATTGTTGTTGTATTAAAGGAAAAATTACGATGAAGGCTTATGAAAAGTATAAATCTCAAAATAACGTGCTAATACGGAACTATTAGTCCGCGAGTCTGACTCGCATTTCTCACTTCTCACTTTCGCACTCTTATAAACTAATTTTGCCACCCATGACTGCTATAATGAACATAAGTTTTCAAGAAAGCGTGTCTAAAAATATTTTTCTTTCTTTTTTAAATTTTTGGTTAATTTATTCGCTCATGGTATATATCGCTATTCCTGCATATACAAGGAATCTTAGAACGCACGAATATCTAATTAAAGTATTCTTAATTATTTAACTATGCAAAATATTTCAAAATTAAATATCTTTATTTCTTAAATATATATCCACCCTAGGTGGTAAAACCTATTAAAATATATATTAAAATTAAAATTTAAAATAGCTTTATTCAGTATCTTAATTTCATAACAACATGTAGCAAGAGCCCCTGCACTAGGCACAAGCCCGTATTGCTGGGTGCCCCGCTCATCCACCAAGACATACAGTTAGTCAGACACTATATAAAAACTTAAGAGCTCGACTAAATGACAAATGGAGTTTTTTTTTTAATAAAAAAAAGCCTAAAAAACCTATACCTATTAAAATAAATACCTATTACAATCTAAGGAAAGTGTTATACAGTTCATTTGAGATAAGAATGACAAAGCATTAAGATTTACGAATAAATTATTTTCTTAATGTCCTCTAATTAAATAAAGCTCTTTAGTGATCGGTGAGAGGTATTTTTATTTGAGGGTTTAGTCTAAATCTAGTAAATAGTTACGTACAACGACTTACAAATCTCAAGGGTAACTATTTTTATGGAATACATAAGACAGCGTTGCAACAGATGACGCTTATAACGTTAAAATAATTTTAACTACACCAGCGCCATTCTGGCCGTTTCATTTAACCACAAAAAAATATTTATTTTGAGAAACACCTATATTAAACGCTGACAAAGAATAATATAGACTCTTTTGTAATACCCGAACATTTAGTTAAGTCTTCTTCTGATAGAAAACAATATGTTTAGAAAAATGAATACGATAAACACAAATAAAAACTATATAAAACTATTATAAAGCATTGATTTCCACTAATGTGAAAAATGTTTTCTAAAAAATTGTTGAAAATTGAAAACTTACCAAAATCTCATGCCGAAGCCCGACATAGCTTCATTTGAGTGAACAATGAGCATGTAGTGTGGCCGGGGACTTTGTGTAACTGCACAAAGTTTTGTAGAACTTTGTAGACTTCAAAGACAAAAATGTACAAAATGCTAGGCCCTCTGTTATTTCGTGCAAATCTGTCGAGTGAGCGAGAGGAGATAATAATCAGCAGTTTTACGTAAATCCCATAAGCAATAGATCCATTGGCGTTCGAGGTGTTTTTCTAGCCGATAGATATTTAATTGCTCGCTTGGCCAGCACTAATCGTTGTCGAGAGGCCATTAATATTGTATGAGGTGCGCAGGCGCCGGCGCGGCGTTCGCTGCGACGCCGGAGCCTGTAAGCTTCAGGGCTGCCATCCTTCCGGATTACGTTGGGATTGCTCCAGTTTCAGCTGGACTTTGGAGGAATGCAAATATAGTCTTTATTGTCAATCACATTATTAATGTGATCTTGATACAATAATATATCTATACATCATGTGAATGATGGTCTGTTCTAAAGATGGTAAAGAATTTTTTGAATCTTGAATTTTTTAACTGACGTTTTAAGTAAATATGATACCAAAAATGTATTTTTTAAAAAGAATATTAGGAATACTTTATCAGTATGTCTAATACCCCTCCTACTAGCTTAAATTAAAAGCTTGTATTAGGAGTGGGTGTGTCAATACCCCCAGCTATTGAGGATCTATTTATTTTTGACCTTTTCACATCTCATTTACTAAACCACGATGAGAACATAAAATTTTGCTTACATGCCGCCAGAGGCAATGAAACCGCACAGGACATCCTTCACCTGAATTGATTAACAAAATGTAAATAAACACTATGCGTAGCCGTTGACAGGAGCTAATCAGGTACTAGCTTTTGTTAATTTAGCAAGACAATGACTATAAAAAACATTTGCAAAAAGCAATTTTTTAGTGGGACTACCTTAGTACTTGTGAACCAGTGAATCAGACTTAGAAGTTTCTGTGACAGACTAAGAATTTAATAATTATAGTTATTCTATAAGTTTTTGTAATATTGTATCGATTGTTTCTCTTCTTTTAATTTCAATATCAAACTTCATACAATTAGAAGTTTATACAGTAGCAGCCCAGAAAGTGGCCACATCAATTGCTTTGTCTGATGGCACACAGGGCACGATATGAGCTGGGATATTATTTACACCGCACCATATACACAACCCATTTTGATATTGTTCCTAAAAGGCCAGCCTTGAACAACTCTAAATACCAATGCAAAATAAGGAACAAAGGGTGACGACAGTTATTTACGTTTTGTTCAGGTTCTAATGTTAAAGAAGATTGCTACTGTCAACTGGATACACATGTATCAGTATATACTGTTACAGAAATTAATTTCAACTGAAACGCACAAATCGTTGCTTTTATTCTAGCTTATTTCAACAGTGGGTTGATTTCATTCCATCGCATTTTTTTCGCACTAAAGGCATCGCGCGATCGCATCTTGAACGCAGTAACTAATAACATTCTCATTCTCAAACTGAAGAGCACTTCAACTGAATTACACTCAGCGTTGCTTTTATCCCATTTTTCTCTCTGCAACTCAAAAGCGCCGCTCGCGTTTCGCGCGCTTTTTGCAACAAAAATGGCCGCGACGGTCGTGAACTCTGGTTCGGCGGGTCAACGCACCTACGGAAATCGTTTCAGACGAGAGCAAAGGAAAAAAAAACACTACAAAATAGATGAAATTTCACACCGAGACGCCGTTTGATAACCGACGCGTGAAATGATACCGAATAAGGCACGGTATTTTTGCTCTCCCCCTCCCCCCTATTGGGGATCAAATCAGCACAGCGCTGCGGTGGGAAATGTGTTATTATTAGTTTTGCGCTTGGCCCGAGATCACTGGGTCGTAAGACATAACTTAGTTTCTGAAGGATGAAACCTAAGGTTCTGAGTAGGGTCTCTTGTACTTATTAACACTTAAATACTTCATAGTTAATGGGGACTAATAGATTCACCACAATGTGACTGTGGAGCACCAGATCAAAACTTGTCACGTGTGGTGAACGAGTATCCACTCATTACACTACATGATCAATGCAGGATGTCACACGCAATGATGATGATGAGTACCACCTGCATACTCTTAAAGCTGAAACTGTGGCCCGTGGGCAGGTACCAGGTGAATAATAACTAAAAAATTAACTTTGTAAAAGCTTTCTTAATAACATATTACACATAATATTACACAATATTACACAAATACAACATAAAAATGAGACGCATAAAATAAGTAAGGCTCATTATTGTTTAAGGGAGCTTTAAAGAGTCTGACAAAAGTTGTGGGCAATGGTAAGAGAGACAGAAACTTTTCATATCACCTCCGATCTAAACTATGTATATATAAATTAGCCATTTAAGAATATTTACTTATATTTAGGTCACTTTTCCACCCGGTACTTGCCCAAGGGTCACAGTTACAACTGTACAAGTTTCCAGGTTATTAAGTACCTACATGGGACTACTCAGAACCAAAGGTTTTATACATTACAAAGTAAGTTATGTCTGACGGCCCTGGGATCTCCGCCTAGCGAATCGTATCGCAAAACTAATAATAAAAACATTCGCAATCGCATGTCAAAGTCAATTTAAATCTAATTTGATTCGTTTTTTATATGGTGCGGGGAAACATGACGGGCGGTTCACCTTTTTCTACGTGACTACCGATACTCAAGACACTTACAGAACGAATACAGATGCGTTGCCAGCCTTGAGAAATGGGGATGAATTTGTTTCTGAAGGTCCTAGTATCTGATTCTTTGGTGACTCTGGTTTAACAGCAAACGGTGTGTCGAGTGCGCAATACAATACCAGTGCAGTGCTGTGCTTCCAAGAAATACAACACAAACAAACTACCCACAGTTTGAAGCATCAAACGTGTTGCGCTAATACCTTTTATGTGCAAACTTTTACGATCGCACCTATATGGGCACCGTGGATGTATAACAAAAATAAGGTCAGTCAGGTATCACGACAGAAATCCCCCCTTTGAGATGACAGCCTCGTGATGCGGACACGTTTGCGAACACCGCAAAAGACATCAAAGGCGCGCCGCCGAAAGGGACCAAGTTCAATGCCGCCGCGTACATACGCGTGCGCACTTGATCCCGCTATAACCCAAAATGGGTGCGCAAACGCTGCATACGAGAACGTCTAAAATGTCTGATTATGTTAAGGCCAGAGTAGACTAACGATTTTTGATATCAGAGAACCGAAAACGCGTTAAGTTCGCACGCGGCAAAGTATAATAAGAACAGCGGTCACGACAGACATTCGCACATTTTGTTTGCTATTCGCAAGCTCAATGCTGTGTTTCCACATTTCTAGTTACACCTAGACATGTTTACTAACGTATAAAGCCGAAGAGTTTGTTTGATTGCTCGAAAGCGCTAATCTCAGTAAATACTGGTCCGATTTGGAAAACTCTTTCGGTATTAGATAGCTCATTTATACCGGAAGGCTTTATAACATCACGCTGAGACCAATACGAGCGGAGCACCAAAGAAAATAATAGTTCAAAATCGGGGGGGATATTCCCTTTTGAGAACTAAAATTTACGCGGACGGAGTAGCTGGAAACGGCAAGTTCAGTCAAATTTCGGAAGCCATTCATTTCTTTCAGTCATATTTCGGAACATTCGAAGGTCTCCACACAACATAGTTAGTAAACCTCTTTGATGATAGGAATACCTCTTTTCAATCACTTTTAGATTCATGTCACCTACATGCTACATTAAGACTTTAAAATCGTAAACAGCTGGTCAACGCATCCAGAAGTCGTTAGTGTACCACGACCTTAGAGTACGCCACGGAAATGTTGATAAATCATACTTGTGCAAATATGAACTTTATTTTATTGCAGTATAAGATTGAAAATCGTCTTATCGATCTTTAATCTCTGGTACTCTTTTGGCGAGGCAAAGGGACCGCTGCGGAAGGGGGCGTGATCTCACGATTCTTATAAGCTTAACATCTCATTTTATGGTTTGTTACGATGATGAAATGTGTTTTTATTAATATGACAGCCAACGTGAAGACTTATTTCCATGTATGTATATATGAATAAATTGGATTGTCTTTCTGTTAATTGTAAGTGACTGCGCCTTTTTTAGACGTTTGATTATACATTATATTAATTACCAGAACCCATACTATCAACATTAGGCATCGGTTTTCACTTTCAATAAGGTGAACCGACGGTACATTTATTATCATATATATTTTTTAATATATAACAAGGGGCAAACGAGCTAGTGGCATTACCGTAAGTGACAGCCGACGCCCATGGACAACTGCAACACCAGAGGGAGTGCAGATGCGTTACTGATCCTTGAGAAATGAGTAAAATATGGAATTAAAATAATTGTATTAAAATAAAAGTAGAGATTACCATAAAATCTGTTTAAGGCAAGTAAAGCTGCGGTTTGAGCTATGTACAGCAAAAACGTATTGATAATAACATAACATTTGTGTTAATTAGGAGGAAAACTCCACATATAGCGCAGGAAAACATGAAACAGATAGTACTAGTAATTAAATTGTGATTTTATATGTATTTACAAGCACTTACAACACAACGAGTAAGGCGCGAGCAAAGAGCATGCGCAGTTATATCTCATTACATATTCCGCCGTAATAAAGCAATTGCAAAGATGTTATTATTAGACGACATTAAAAGCTAGACTTTTTTAAGACTTCTGGTTAACTTCACTTGTATTTTCCATATTTTCATCCCTGACAACTCGTGACTTTCAAATTAGAGGTAGCGCCACGCTTTTAGCCGAATTGAGCCGGCGCGTGCGGGTACCAGTACCTCTTTCTCGTATGAGATCGGCGCGAAGAGGCGGCAATACTGTCACGTCAAGTGATGGTATTGTTGTCGCGTTTCGTTAGGTTTGTGTGACTTCCCGCTGGTCTAAACTCGTCGTTAAAGGCCAGCAATGCATCTGCTAGCCTTCTGGTCGTGCCAATGTCTATCGGCATCGGTAGGCACTTAGGTGGCTGCTTCCTGCTCGTTTGTCTCTTGTAACATAAAAGAAAAAAAGGAATACGAGACAAATATAAAATATTGTATTATAAATGATACTTATATCCGTTTAAACGGCTTAAAAATCTGCTTCAGTGGTTTAATTTAAGTTCGAGATCACTGTTTAGAGGAGCTGTCAACAAAGTACAGCTATCCATGATGGTTGCAAACCTTCGATAGGAGATGGCACTTGAAGAAGAAGAAGAAACGATACTTGCCATATGTTATATTTTTAATATTATGCTATAATTATATTTTTAAAGGTACATATAATACGTAAGTACGGTGTATAAAAGAATACATTTCTTTTATTGGCTTACAATGTTGAATATAACCATGCATTGGAGCACGGATTTTGGTATATGAGACTAACAGGTACACCTTTTATGTAAATATGTTTCCAAGTTCAATAATTATCACTATTTACGCAATTATATTCACACGTTAATCAATCATGGTGAATGTTATTTGAATATTCGAAATGAATAAACCAATGCTACGGAGAACGAATTTTTATACATGAGGTTAACAACTACATTTTTTTCATGCAAGAATTACTTAATTACTTTGCTTAAATCCGCGTATGAATATCAGGGAAAATTGGTGCAATGCTGCAACCTGAAAGTTACACCACCGAATCCGCCACCAAAGCACAGCACTAAACTAATTTTCCGATGTACCTCAATGCATGTGTCGCTTCGATAGACTCTACTAAGGTTATTCGTAAAGTGACACTTTACGCACAACACTTTCGCAGAGTGACGCCTAATTCTATCAATTACATTTTTTCCTTTAAATATGGTTACAAGTATATATTAATTATCATTATTTACATTGCTATGTTCACTCGTTAATCAATCATTATGAATGTGATTTGAATATATTAATAAAACGATGCCATAGAGCACGTTAACCTGAACATATATATTTTTGTTGTATTCTACTCGTATATAAATTTAAATTTAATAACGTCTTATTTTACCTATTTAAATATAAAAATTTGAGTTAAACTCAGGCTATTAACATTCAGGACCTTTTTAACTTTTGTAGTTATTTAATACTATAATTTATTGTGATACACTATACTTTACTACTATATTTATAACTATTCATTCAAATATATTCACAAAAGACGTCATCAAATTGGGCTCATTTGTTATTTCAACCTTGAACTAAAATCAACAAATAGGCAAATAGTCCAATATTCCAATCTTTCAGTAGAAAAAAATATATTCAAATACAAATTATAGTATTGCTAGCCTCATCCCGTGACTGCCAGCGTCATTTTCTTCGACTTAAACCAGTTCGCCCCTTTTAAATTTCATTTTGCGACAAAAAGTAGACTATATATCCTTGTCCATAGTCCAAGCTATCTCTATACCGGTTCATAGAAATTCGATCAGCTGCGGCGGTTAAGGCGTGGAAACATAACAGGGTAACATTCATGAATGACTGAATACACTTTATTGTACCACAACACAACGTACAAACAGAAGGATTGACAATACAAATATACGTACAATACTGCAGTACAATCGGCGGTCTTATCGCTTCAGAGCGATTTCTACCAGAAAACCGATTATACAGATAAAATAATTAAACTAAAAATAAGTAAGGTGGTGCTAACTAGAATACAAACTACTATATAATAATAATGAACAAACTAAATTATATTAAAAATTAGCCATCGTCTGTAGGTATGAACAATAATAGAGAAAAGTGTCAAAGTCAATCAAATTGTGATGTCATTCATGTGAAAGATATATACAGATGTCTGTATACATAAAAGCTAAACTACACCTAACACGAAATCTCAAAAATCGCGGGACGTACAAAGATGAAAATTGGCAAGTTAATAGTTTGTAGGTATCCACTAAGAACGGATCTTTAAATAGAGCCAGAATATGGTCCTGAGGCAAGTTTGGTTTTATGCGGATGAAGTTGCGGGAAACGTAAAGTTAAACGCAATAAGTAAAGTTTTTTTTTAATCAACGAAATGTGGTAAAATGCATTTGTGCACATCCTAATAAGTAAGTGTCCTCAGAATTAGAGCGTAGGTCTCACAGGAACTCCAAAAATACTCATTCAAACCCAGAGGAGCCTTATTCAACAAAAGTCGTGACAAGGCTGAATTGGTCGCCACTCCGGGTTACCCCGAAAATAATAAAAAGCGGTGGAGACATGCTTATATAGAAGGGTTCCGTGCCTGATACGCGAAAAATGTATTTGTTCAATAACTTCAAAGATTTTTCTCCTAGATAGTGATCGCATGTAGAAACTTCGATAGCGTGAGTTGGGTTTTGTATGGTATGCGACGTCGTTTGTACCGCGTCCGTCGACCTTTCCGTACAGCGCCATCTAGTTTGCTTTGGTGTATTTTTCCACTCGGCATCGTCGCCATCTAGTTACGTAGCGGTGGCTACAAACAGTGTTAAGAGGATTACTCTTAATGCTTGCACAATTATAGAATTAACTTATTTTTTTTATCTTGAAAATTGTGCACTGTGCTGATAACGGGTAAGTATATTTAATTGTTATCATTTAAGCAAACAGTATCAAAATGTCAAGTGGCAAAGTAAATGTTTAAACGCATTCTGAAATAGCTGCTATAATTGGTTAAACACGCTTCTGTGTAAGTAATATCTCCTATATTGAGAGATTTACGTTATATTGTACTAAGGTAGTCGTAGCTTAATCGGTGGCCGGCATTTGAGTTGATCGCGAGGTTAAGCAGTTCTTATCGCGGCCGGGTGATAGATGGGTGACCGATTATGACACTGGTTTTAAAATATTCGACTCTTTCCTTGTTTCGGAAGGCAATTAAATAATTGGGTCCCGAATAAAGTCACTGATTGATATGCTACAACTGACGGGGCAGTGGATGTGGCTATGTTCTGGGCCAATACAGTATTTATTATACTACGAGATAAGACTTTTCGAGATTATTATTAAAAATTGTACTTAAAATGCTAATATTACAACTGACCTAATTTGTTACAAGAAACTTATTTCTTAAGAATCACTGAAACGATTTTCAATTTTACGGCAGAACCCTAATAAGAAGAAATAGTTCCAGATAAACGAGTACACTAAGGATTTTAAACAAAATATAATATGGCAAAACATTTAATAAAATAAAACGATATATATCCTTCTCCGGATAGGCATTGAAATGACCTTCATTAAGTAAAAAAAAAGTAAATATCCAAAATCGCGGCAAAATACTAACATCTGTCAAAATCATTTTAGGTTTTCGCGCCAATGCTCTCACTATTCTGCCTACCATTAGTGTGGTACACGTAATAAAAGGCTGATAAATTAAAAAATTAACAAAGCAAACCCCACTTCAAATTGTCGAACTGTTCCCAAAAAGAAATAGGACCGCAAAGGCAGCACTAGTTATCAAAAAGAAATCATATAGATCGGTTTAACTAGTCGAAAGTTTTGAAAAAACATACAAAAATGCAGGCGAATTGAAAACCTCTTACTTTTTTGGTCGGTTGGAATTTTAAACCATGGAAACCATAGATGATTTCTTTGGTGTCAAAGTTCTGCCAAAATCATAGCAAAGTTTGTTGACAACTGTCAAAACCATTTGACGTCCCCAATTCGCGCCAAAACATCATTCCTAACATCAGACAAGTGAATGCTCATTCTATCCCTATTCTATCTTTTTTTTTTAGTTTAAATAAACAACATAGGGCATTCTTTCGTTTTTCTCTCTGCGTTCATAGAGGTTCTAATTTTACTTTTTTGCTCACATTTTGGTTTCGTTTACAAAGATCGAAAAAGATTGCTCTTATTCTAACTCTAGCTTTGTGTTCATTTAGTTTAAATTCACTTAACGCGCAGTAACAACAAGCGCCTTAGCGTTTTACTTTTATCAACAAAACTTTTAAACACCTTAAAACCTTTACAGAGGAGTTAAATAAACGTTTAAATTAAATTTTATGGGTTTCATATTTTACTCTATTATTATTATTAAGCGTGCAATAAAAGATACGCAAAATAAAGGCGTAGAGGACGCGAGTGCGGTGACGTCAGCGATCAAATAATAATTAAAATAGTTAAAAATACACATTATGTATTATTTTTAACGTGACCCTAACAATTAGCTAATTTATTTTGAAAAAAGAGAGGCCTTACTCGTAACATAGAGGCATCACACGTTAAATAGGGGGGAGGGTGTCACCAAAATGTGATATTGTGTGATATTGGACTGGGGGATCAAAGCTTTGTTACGTCACAATATTTAATAAGGAGTTGGCTTAGGGAGTAAGGTGGTAAATGCGTGTCGCGAGCGTTACAAAAAGTGTGATCGGGCGAGGCGACTTTGCTTTGATTATTGCGTAATTTCATTTCGTTTTTGAAAAATATAATTTATCAATATAGGTTAATACTTTAAATATTTTAAGTTTAAAGCGAATAAAATTGTAAATTTACTGAACAATTTACAAAGCGAAATTATATATATAAATATATAGATGGAGCTAAAGAAGTTTTACATTAGACGTGTGGTTTAAAGTATCCTCGTTTTTTTGTCATCATCATCATCGCGTATGGCATCCTCCATGGATCACAATTACAAGTCTACGTCGCTCAAGCAAGCAACTGCTGGCTAGCTATTTTACGTTCGATAATTTTCTATGATACGGTTACATCTCTCGTATGGTCCATAATTCCACCAATCCGTCCATTGTGGCGAATCTAATAATCCCCATTTGTAAAAGACCTGATCTGAATTGCTGTGGTTGGTCTTGAATCTGTTTAGGCCACCGCCGACTACACCGCGCAGGTCAAGAAGGAGCTCGCCGCCATGTAGCCGCGTCCACCGACCCGCGGCATATTAACCGATTTCTCACCCTAAAGCAGACGTCGTTATATCATCGCCGATTAAGTTTTTTTTGTATAATATGAAACGTGAATACTGTAGAACCGAAGTGGAAAAAGTTACGGAGGCCGTCGGTCGTCGTAGGCGACTGTCGTACTAAAGGGTGGTTGAACAATTCTAATGAAGAATCCTACCCGTTCGTCGTACTACAACTGGGTGATATATTGGGAGCGGATGTATTAGTCGTTTGTATTAAGACACGTTCTGCTCTGGTACGATCAGTACGTCCTTTTATATATTTGATTTGCAGATATTAATTTGAAGGTAATCATGTAAACAATTATTGTAAACGTTTTAGGATATCTGTATTGTTCTGTGTTTTAAATCATAACTGCACTATTTATTGTTTTATATTATATAATTCTTATATTTATAACAGTATTTATGGATTGTAATATGACAAAATGCGACAATCTAAGTATCGAAATATGGAAACAACTATTTTTTTGTAATTTCCTTAGATTTTCTATTACTTACAGGCAGGACAATTTCTATCTGATATTTGTAAAATCAGCTCATGATTTAATTTGCTTATTTCGGGCTATCGTCTATTTAAAGTATTATTAATCTGTTATAATTACTTTTATTAATATGGTATGGTTACGTTTACTTAAATATCCAAACACAAAACTGCTACAGTGTTTTATTTTATTTACAAGACACGTATCGTGCAATGGCCCTCATTCTATCAATACATATGGAAGAGTCGTGCGGTGCCGTAGAACACCAAACAGAAGTGAAGTCCTTATTACATCATAACATAGTATAAAATAAAGTCGTTTTCCAGCTTTGTACGCGCAGATTTTTCAAACTACGCAACGGATTTTAATGAGATTTTCACCGATAAACAGCGATTCAAGGTTTATAGACTAAGGGCCTCTGAACAACCAAACTTACTTACGGTATTTTGTAAAAGCTAAAATGTATTAAATCAATTGTCAAGATCTTCGCGTTGTGAAAAAAAAAATACAGAAACAATGTTCAGACACTCTTACGCAAAGTTATAAATCGTCTTCTACGAATTGCTTTCTTTGTTGATTTTTTTTTTCTTTCTTTATTTTTAGTGTATTTATCGCTTGATAAAAGTATTTAATTTTTTTAATACACAGGAGACTCTGTACCATTACACCCGTCATGAGAGTACATCATCGATTAATCATATTGAGAGGTTTTAGTTGTGGAAGGTGTTCAACGAGGTGTGTGCAGGCGCGAGCTTGATGAAAGAAGGATGAGCATAATGCAGGCTACAATATAGTAAACAACAAATTTGTCTCGCGGTTCTATTGAATTGCTGCTTACTATCGTCGCTACTGATACCAAATATCGATATTTAATGAGTAAACATTTACAAAATCTACAAAACCTAGAATCGCGGGCGAGAATCGCGGGCGAGCGATGCGGCGCTATAAATACTCGCTCGGTCGCCGAAAGTCAAGCAGAGCGGACATGCGCGCCGCCTGTCCGTCACCTGCGCCGGAGCCGATGGCGGACGAGGAGGCGGGGGCGGGCGGCCTTATAAGCATAAAAATATATTTTTGGCAGACGATTTACAGGATATATAGTCCAAGATGCGGCGTTATATAAAGTAGTTCATCGTGTATAAAATATTGTTTTTGTATATTACAGAGAGGTACTGGAATTTGACCACAACGATGATTCGGTGGTCCTACGCTAGTGGGTTGTACTATAAAATCGCCCTTGTTAGCCCAAAATCAGGTGGAGTTCGAAGACCTGGTAATATTATAACTTACAAAAAACAAAATGTATAAAAGGCAGAATTATATTTTATAGACATATTCTTTGTTAGAATGGACGATATCAATCTCAAAACAAGTTAATACGCCGACTGGCATTTGGGCGAAAATCGGCTAAAAATTGTGTGGTTGTGCCCAGTGCCCACCACCTTTTTGAAAGGCTTGACCTGCGCCCGCAGCCAAGGTCCCGTGTTCCACATGTTTACCGAACTATACGCTTGTTAGTAAACAAATTTGTTTACGAAAACAGACTGTCTGTTTATTGTGCATATTAATTAAATACGTCAATGGTTAAATACAACGGTAAATCAGACTGTGCACCTTGTTCTAGACTTGTTATCTTGTTATCGTGCTTAAGAGTCAAAGGAATCCTTCATTGCGTTCATATTTATGCATCTCGTAATATAGTATTGCTAAGTGTTTGCTTAAAACCACTGTAATAATAATCAGCTTTAACCCGCGGAATTGTTTCCATGTTTCTTTAAATCCTCTTCTTCCTAGCGCTATCCCTAGGTCTAGTACCAAAGTCCGGTTTAATTGCAGAAGATGTAGCTGTGGGGTAAGTTGAGATGACTGAGTGCCGTCTGACTTCATCCCCAGAATCCCCACAATCTCTACAATCTCACGAATAATATCACTGAGTGATATTAGTTTTACGTGCCTTCCGAACACGGAGGAGGTCGGATATTTGAAAACCATTATTAGAAAGGGCCAAGTATCGATCATCCTGCCGCAGTAAGAAGTGATTAACCTAGCGATAAACTCATATACCGACCATTGATTAAACTGCGACCTCCTCTATATGCATGAATATACTTTACAATAATTCTCAGTAATATAAGCAACAGAGTTTTACCACCAGACATCGCGAAAGTACACCCATCCACTCCAACTTAATGGTTGAAAATCCACAACCACACATTCGCAAGACATTTGTCTTGCAAATGTCTACTTACTTTAACACCGGAGCCAGACGTAGCTCAAGTGTTTGTACATTCTTGTCCTTGAAGTCCACAAAGTGCTAGAAAACTTTGTAAATTTACACAATGTCCTTAGCCGCACTACATGATCATTTAAATGATCATTCAAATGAAGCTATGTCTGGCTGCGGCATAAGTATAATGGTTACTGTCCCTTATCTAAGGGTGGGCACTGGCTCTTGAAATACAGTTAATTCTAGTTCGGGAGCCAGGGTTTCATGTTTGTCATTTTACGCCATATTTTGAACTCAATAAAGGATATTTATAATAATTATAATTTTTACCTAACATCTTATTAACTCTAGTAATGCAGTTGTTAAAGCTATAGCTAATATTTCCTTGGCGTGATTGCCATTTGTTATATAAAAACACAACAACAAAGTTAACAGAAAGTCATTGATTTCTCCCACTAGAAAAATCACATCATAGAGATTTATTGAAGCGCAAACAATGGATAGTGACGTAGTCCTCATCAATATTACGTTAAATCGTTCCACTATCAACACATTGGTGTGCAAACACCAATATAAAATGACGGGGCTATGTCGAAAGATATTAGTAACGGGAAATAACACAACTGTGTATAATTTTCTTCCAACCTTTTTGAGTTCTTACTTATCAAAGGACAACTAAGATGGGGGTTACGGAGCTGGAATTGCTCCCGTTGCTGCCCGCGTCGCTGCACCCGTTGCTGCCTCATTCTGGGGTTACGGAGCAGGCGTTGCTCCCGTTGCTGGCGCCGCTATCGCCGCTCCCCTCGCTGGCGCAGTCGGTTACGGAGTTCACGGACTCGGCTACGGTGCCGCAAACCTTGCCTGGTAGATTGTTATTTAAAAATCGTTAAAATGCTGTGATTACCTGTAAATAGAAGATCTTTTGCAAAATAAATAAAACTTATTTACTTATAATTTGTTTTTTTTACCGACTTCAATGAGTTTGGTCTTTTTACGTATGTTCACCGATTTCTCCGCCATTTGTAAACAGATTTTAAAAATTATTTTCTTATTTTACTTCCGAGGCTATCCCATTGTCACCAATCCTCAAGTTAAAAATCACGTCTAGATTTAACATATAAATCATTTAATCATATAATTGGTTCTTGTCGTCATCATTTGTGATGATCATGCTGCGGATAGGAAATCCAAATCTTTAAACCTAAAGTAGTTAGGGGATAATTTTTCAAATATTATAGACATACGTCCCTAAAGTCCCTGAAGCATTTTTATAAGAATTCAATATTTATTTAAAAATGCCTACTTTATTGGTAGTCCCATTGCCACCAAGGCTAGATGATGATTGAAATCCATGTGAAAAAGGGGAAGGAAAATAATTTGAGGGGTTTCCCTCTCAACTTTTATAGGCGTGCTTATAAAAGTTGAGAGGGTATGTATTATATAACGTCTTATAATAATCATATATTGGCTTCCTGTAGTCATCATCTGATGAACTTGCTGCGCTTAAAGAGATCCAACTCCTCAACGATTAGGAGTTAGGGGATATTTTTTTAAGTAATATAGGGACGTATGTATAACCAATGTATCTTCTCTTTTTTAAGTCCCCTCTCCTCTGCGGAGGTTGGCTATCGTTAAGGCCAGTTTGATTTTTGATGCTGCTGCTCGGAACAAGGATTTAATGCTCATCCCGCACAACTCACGGAGATTTTTAAAGCCAGGAAGTGCGGCGTCTACCAAGTCTTCGGCTTCCTTTGATCTTTCCCTGCATTACAAGGTGAAGTAAATTATATTTTAACCAATGTATGACCAAACCAAAAATTTCCAAAATTCGTATTTATTTATCGACATACAAAAAGGAAGAGGTTGTTGGTTCAACGGGTTAGACGTTCTCTGATTTTTCCATATCGTGTGGACTGATTTTAAGAATTCTTTTTTATTTATAAAAGCACCTAGGAAAATTCAGAAAAACTGTCGAATTTTATAGTCGTACATATTTATAGTATAGTCGTCATCTGACTTAACGATGAAGAGGGGATCCAATTCCTCAATAATGAGGAGTTAGACGACAATTAATCACATAAGACTAAAAAACCCTCAAAATTTTATAGGCTGATATAGCCTATTTGTTAACGGACTTCAAGAAAAGAGGAGGTTCTCAATGTGTTCGTTTTTGTAGCTATTTTTTATATATGTTCACCAATTATGAAATGTCTGATGCCAATTTGAAAAAAAAAATATTGGGTTAGGCGGTTTAAAAAAAAAAATTGTGAACATCAATGATATTTTCGTTAATTCTAAACCCTCGCTGTTTAATTGCCACACTGGGTTTAGTTGGCCTACCCTTATTATAAAAAAAACTATCCACTAAAAATTTCAAAATAAATTATTTTAAATTAAAACATAAATCCGCCCTATAAAAACACCAAGGATTTAAAAAGCAAAAAATAATTGGTACTTATATACGATGTCTCGCCCACTTGCAAGGAACCAGAACCGTCTCGAAGTTATCTAATCAAACTTTGACCCCATGAGTCTAAAAACAGGTGTGTAGAGGAAAGATAGTAGTTAATGCTGAGTAATATAAAACTAAACGGTAAATATTTTTAACTTCATGTAAATTGTGGCTGATAGTGAATTGATCATCATCATCATCTTCTACAAATTCAAATTCGAATAATATTTTATTCAAGTAGACTTTTACAAAGACTTTTGAATCGTCAAATATTTTAAAAGCTACCCCTGATTCAGAATTCATGAGTCGTGCCACGAGAAAATCATCCTCATCCTCAGTCCTCATTTTTGTCATCGTCATCGTCTTTATCGTCACTATCACTGTCATCATCATCATCATCATCATCGTCTTTATCATCACCATCACCATCACTGTCAACATCATCTTCATCATCGTCGCCTTTATCATCACCACCACCATCACTGCCATCATCATCATCGTCATCATCATCATTCTTGTCTTTATCATCACCATCACATCACTGTCAGCATCATCATCATCGTCGTCGCCGTCGTGTTTATCATCACCATCACCTTCATCATCATCATCATCGTCGTCTTTATCATCACCATCACCATCGTCGTCATCATCATCATCATCGTCGAGTGCCTTCTTCAAATTGCCGGTTTTCAGGTCGACGGTCAGCTGGTAAAAACACCTACGGTTTTCACCAATTCTCTGTAATTTATAGAAGTCAAATAATCATTTTTGATATCATCATGTTCAAATGATGTCAAGAATTATTATTTGTTTTCATCATCACTTTTGACCAAAGTTAACTTATTACAGACTCAATGAGTCTATCTGGGAGCACGGTGGCTTGTCCGTTTCGTTAGTACAGTAATTATAGTATAACTCAAAATTAATGAACAATATAGCGAAGCGACTAAGCCACATAATACTGCGAATAAAGTGTAGAATTTGTAGAATTAGAAAGTGTAGAGTGATGTCGTGTAGAGCTGAATCTTGGCTAATACATGTGTAACGGACACGTTGGTGTCTTTTCCGGGAATTATTGATGGGGTCAATAATAACAGCAACTGTTCAATATTCTTCTCGCAGACTGTATTTACAAAGCACTTTTATTTACAACGGATCAATCGCTACGTCATGGGAACGTGCCGTACAATAATTTGGCACAAGCTTATCTACTAAATGGGGGTCGACACTAGTACGCACCCTACACAAGTAACATTTGGTGTCTACGCAAGCGAGATAGCATTATCGCCGTCTCATTCTAACAAGACGTGCCGATCTCGCTCGCTGTGTTACGTACTAGTGCCAGCCAACGGTGCTTGGATCAGTCCGTCTGACGGCGTTCACGATCGAAGACGCCGCCATACCGTTCTTGTATCATCTGTCCGTAACAACATGACATCTGATAACTTTTTGACAGTACGAGCCTCATTTTGTTAACATTTACATGAAAATGTTTTTAGTGGGATAGACATTTTCTGACAGAAGAAAGATAATTATTAAATACGGCTAAGCAAAAATTTTATCAGTCCATATAAATTTTCACTGATAGAGTATCATGCGTAAATTACTATTTAACGCCGTGAGTGCAAAAATACCGGTTTGCTATTGGAGTTAAAGAAATCAAATCTAAAATGTTTCCTTCGACTTTTACAAATACTTTTGATGCTTTGAAACGTTTAAAAACTGGAACTTTCTGATTTGTGATTCCTGAGCGTTATTAGTCTTCCTTAGCGTTATCAGAGTCGTCATGAGTCTTGAAATTGTAAGTAGAAACTTCGCTTGCGTGAGTAACTGCGGTCGTCATCCGTACAGCGCCATCTAGTTTGTTTTGGTGTAACCTTTTCCACTTGACATCATTGCCATCTAGTTACGTAGCAGCCGCTACACAGTCAAAAAATTTATGTGCACCTCGTCAAAATTTGAAGTTTCACCCGCATCACATCGATGTCCTCAAGTCCACAACCAGGCGATTCTCTAGGAATTTTTTAGCTCGCACAATTTCCTTGTGGAATCAGTTGCCTGCTCGGGTATTTCCGAACGGATACGACTTAGGGACCTTCAAGGAAAGAGCAAAGTCATTTCTCAAAGGCCGGCAACGCATCTGCGGTCCTTCTGGTGTTGCAGTTGTCTATGGGCGTCGGTGGTCACTTGGGTGAAAGCCAGCTGTTCGATTGCCCCTTATTATATATATATATTAAAAAAAAACCTTTACATACACCTTTTAATTTCTACATCTTCTATGATATCGAAACATTTGCTATTCTACCTTGACTGCCTAAATTTACGCTAAATCGGAGGTAAAACGAGACTTCTAGGAATAAGTATTTAAAGGCACATCAGGAGGGGTGATGGCTCATTAGTGGGAGTAGTTTGGTTCGTTTGTTATCTTCCATAACTGGGTTAACTCACACAGCACTTGAAGTTGAAACCTAAAAGAAACGGATTTCTTTGCAATGCTCCTTGGATTGACCGTACTGGTATCCAGCGTATTGAAGAGGTAGGAATCGGGGCAACGCCTGGGTCTTGTGACTCAAGTGTAGGTTTGTGGGATGCTTTGTGGGATTGTGGGATTAACGTGCACACGAACACTCACCTCCACTGCCCGTGTTACCTTCCCTTCCCAACTAGTTCCGATCTGATCTTATCCTATAAAGATATTCTTCTTTTAGCAATCATCATGGTGATGGTGATCAATCTTATTGAAGAAATAACGTTTTAAAGATTGCTAATAGGTGGTGCTTTACTAAATTGCATCATTCTACATATTATTTTATATAGAAAAAAGAAACGTACATATTATATTTAACATGTATTATGTTACACATTATATTTGTTTGCTTCAATATTCAGGAGTCGGAAGCGAGCTCGAGAGATCCAACGCTAACGACAGATGTGCTTGCCGCAGTAACAGCCGCGTGCATCTCATCGTGGCGGAAAGTCTGCGCTACAATAAATTAATTTGTTTGTTGAAATAATTTAATTTTACACTAGGCTATGCATAAAGCTTTGACATAAGGAAAGATACAACAAAATTCCTTTAGAGCAATTACACAAATAAAACCAATAAAATCATTTATATATCGTCCTTCTGGTGGATCATAGACAAGCTTTTATATTTATATTACCTTCAACTACAATCGTAATTTCATAACAGTTCAGAATTACGTAGCACTTAATTATAACTTAGACCATCTCCATTAAAGTTAGTGAAACATGTAATAGCTGTTCAATATCTTGGGAACACCTTATTGACTTAGGGCTCTCAAGGACTGTGCGATTTCGCAACGGAAATATAATATTATATTATATATTATATACAATCTACTATACCCGACCTAATGGTCTACTCGAAATACAAGTCAAACGTAAATCTAATAGTAATTTTCCTTCCAGGAGGGGGGGGGGGGGGTTCTTTCTTTATCTTTCTGATAACTGGTCATGCCCACTACGGGTACGCGACCCCGGAGCATGAAGCTCCGATTTCAGGTTCTATAATTTTAGCTGCTATTATGTTAAAATTAGGGGGGTATGGTCTTTTACGTATTAGGTGGGAATCGAACTCTCGACCCCAGAGTGAAAGGCATCATTGCCAACCTGACATACGAACAAGGGAGAGTGAAAAAGTGATAAATAAATATTACCAAGAAATATTTAAGAGCGACTAAAAAGAACTACGGAAGATAACTGATGACTTTCTCCATAAAACCACGCTTCAGACATTATTGACCACATGACCTTATTTTAATATAACCATTTTTTTCGTTTTAGCATCTAATCTACGTGATAACGTATGATGCCGTAACCCCCCCTCTCCGCAATGGATCCTGACAACGTTTTAGTAAATAAATAAATATATACAGGACTATATGACACACGGACGTCTATTCCTAAAGTAGACAACTTAATGTCTGTGTTATAGGTAGCAGACGCCTGTTATACACAATTGTTTTTTTTTTAGAAATATATAAATACATACGTATAGATAATGCACATAGACTCGAGGCGGGAGCCGACCACACGAACGATCCCCGAAGCGGAAGGCAGGGTCACTGCCCACTGCGCCAACGGGCCAGTTGAGTCGTTTAGTGCTTTCAAATTACTTTCGCGGCCTCCCCTACTAATATATTTAAAGTAAAAATATTACTATAACTTCTCCTATATGAATTGACCTTGATTACGTCCTTTGCCTTGACTTTAACCTCGTCAAACTTTGTCAAACCATTACGGGTAATTCGGTGGCCTCGTTGATTAAATCTAATTTAAAATTATAATTCGGTTCCGGCTTGTAACTGTGCTAGAATAAAACTAAGTCAAAATCAAGGTGGACAGGCTATGTACGATTATATATATTAAGGTCGCTTGTACTTCCTATGTTAGCAAAAGCTTCGGTAACTTAGCGCACTTCCTATGTAGTCAAAAGTTATCAATAATTCGTGAAATGATTCCAAAGGAGATATTGCCAAAAAACTGCTGTTAAGCCGCAGACAGACAGCTTCATTTGAATGATCATGTAGTGTAGTCGGGGATTTTGTGTAACTGCGCAGCTTTGTAGTTCTTTGTAGTCTTCAAGGACAAAAATGTACAAAAACTTTGAGCTATGTCTGGCTGCGATAGACGCATTTTTTCCAACACGGCGGCGCGAGAGGCAGAAATACGAGGTGGCAAAGTCGAAATTCGGTAAGAGCACATCAAATCTATAAAATTGCCAATTGTCAAAACTCCCGCAAAACTTTCCAAGTAACTGCTATTTTTCGTAACAAATGACAGTGATAATTGTAGGATAGAATTATCTCAAATTTGTGTTGTTGTTATTAATTATGTACATCATTGTTATATTTGCGAGCTAGACATTGGTTAATACACCAAAAATTTAAATTTTTGGCATTATCACTAAAAACAACGTGTATTATGCAAATAAATAATAGTAATAATTGATCACTTATTTAGAAGTACTCAAGAGAGAGTCCCAGTATCAGACGCGACTAACCAATACAGAAATGTTTGGCGCAGAATAGTGAAGGGACAAGAAATCCCATAAGGGTAAAAAGGGATGGACAAAGAAAAGGTAGTTAATTTATTTAAAATAAAAAAGCGTACGGCCTTTTGTTTAGATTGTGGTTAAATTTTTTCATTTACAGACTTACCGCCTCTAGATATTCCCCAGTTTGAATGGTTCATTGTACTGTTTTGCCATTGAGGTGGCACACAAGCTTTGTCTGCCTGATGGCAACCACCATAGCGTACAGAGTTAAGCTGTCGCAAATAACATAGATGTGTCTCGAATGAGAACTGTTTGTCTATGGTTCTCTGTAGGGCAGAGGTAATTTCCTTCTATTATTGCTTCATGCTTTCCCTCATACTCTTTTTCATAATGTTTGATTTTTCCCATATATATTGGATTTGTTAGTTATAAGTACTTAATATTAGTTTCATTATACACTATTAACCAATCTATACCGGTGTGTAATCTTTATTTTGAACTAAGCCCTACAACATACATTTAAACCAATAATCCTGTTTCAAAATATTTGGTTATAATATGCGTTCAAAACATGTGCAATTCAATTAGAGGTAGCGCCGCGCTTGTAGCCGAATTGGGCCAGCGCGTCCGGATACCAATACCTCTTTCTCACATGAGATCGGCGTGAAGTGGCGACAATGCTGTCACGTCAAGTGATGGTATTGTTGTCACGTTTCGTTCGGTTTGTGAGACTTCTCGGTGGCCTAAACTCGTCATTAAAGGTAGGAAACGCATCTGCCAGCCTTCTGGTCGTGCAGATGTTTATGAGCGTCGGTAGGCATTTAAGTTTCTGCTGCCTGCTCGTTTGCCCCTTGCAACATAAAAAAAAAGAAAACATACTATAATCTCTTCATTACAAAAAAGTCATCACATTTTTAGCATAGAATTATAATGCGTCAGTCCAAGGATGTATTCAAAACTAGCTACGTCCGATAGATATGAAATCTAATAAATCGAAGTTGTCATACGGCCGCTACACGTCTGACGTGGGTCTCCTAAGCCTACCCTACATTTGTATGCCCAGGTAATTTATCGTAAAAATAATATAATAATAGTTTATTGAGGTTGATTACCCTGATGGCCTATTACGAAAATTGCTTTTAGCCATGAATTGGATGATTTAAAATAGGTTGAATAATTCAGGGGTAAAAATTAACTTATTTGGAAGTGAACTCAAGTTTATTTCCAAATAAGTTGGGGCAAGTTAAGATGACCGAGGGCCGTTTGATATCCATCCCCGAAACCCTCCCAATCTCTATAAACTCATAACAAAAATCACTCAGTGACATTAATCGGGACCCACTGTTTTATATACCAGATCAAACACGGAGGAAGTTGGATATATGAAAATCCAGTCTTAAAATGATTCACGTACGTTGCACCAAGTCGAGGTAAGATTTGCTCAACCTAGCGATGGACAAAAATGCCGGCCACTGGGCTACGACCATAAAAATGCGAAAATATCCCTTGTAATAAGTAATAACAATAATAAGGATTGAGTTTATAACGATAATCATAATAAATAACGTTTATTTGGCCAAAATATACATTTAATCAAAGCTATATTGACCCCTGAACTAGGATTCCCTGTATCTTGAGGGCCACTGGTAAGTAACAGTTCCTGGGTTACATATCATTAATAACGACTTAATCATCTTAATAAATAAACTTATCTAACTAGCGGCATATTGTAGAAGGTTTTGCCCTCTTCGTTTAGATCAACAATGACTCTACAAGCCTTTCTTTTAGTAAAGCTGTAGATGGGCGTCGGTGGTCACTTATCATTAGATGTAGGCACCTGAAATCGTAATACAGTACTACACGTAAGTACAGTAGCCTCAACTCGTCAATAAGGCTGGCAACGCAACTGCTTGCCTCCTGGTCGTGCAGATGTCCATGGGCGTTAGTAGGCACTTTGCCTGTTGCCTGCTCGTTTGTCCCTTGTAATATAAAATAAGTCAATAGGACGCTATATACATTAATAGGATCTCCTTCTAATGTTCCAATCCGCCAGTCTTCTGAGGGAATTGAAAACACAATTGGCACTAGCTCAATTTTCCGCTTCAATAAACGCAGTTCGGTGCAGTTTTGCACCACATTGCGACCTAGAAATCTTTAAGAAAGAATTATGTTTTCAATGTAAGCAAGCATTCAGATAGTGCAATGTCCATTGGCATGAGAAGCCACTTACGAACAAATGAACCAATTGCTTTTTATCCCCCTTATCTATATATGACAAGGGAGAAATCCAAATGAACAATCAAAAATGACCAATAAGTTGATTTTTAGGGTTACAAGAAACTTTTATAGTTTCACTAAGTCCGTCCGTCCGTCCATCCACCTTCAAGGTGGTCCCCCCCTAAACTATTAGATGTAGAGACTTGAAACTTTCACTGATATTATAATTGCAAAACATGCAAAAAACTCACGACACAAATTATTTTTTGCGAAATCGGACAACAAATTTTGAAGTTATTTAACAAATACCTTTATCGTGTACCAGACACAGAACCCTTTTATAAAATCATGTCTTGACACGGTCTTGACGATTTTTATATAACATTACTCACACCTAAAAAGCTATTGATTCCTGCATCAATTAATACTTGTCAACTTTAATATTTGAATATTAAAAAAATGACCAAACAATAACATCGTAAAAGTCAAGAGAAACAACTTTGGCAATTAAAAACATTAATAGACATTTCCGTCAACATTTAAGACTAGAAGTGTCTCGCAAGTTTGTACGCGTAGATTTTGTTTGAAGTTATGGCTAGGTCAGGACTTTTTAAGTTTCATGAAGAAACTGAATAATTGGGAGGCACTAAATATGTGCTGGTAGGAAAATAGGGATATATTAAATTTTAAAATGCTCTTACAGCAGCAACAGAGGCGTGGTTAAGGGATTTAAAATTTTGATCCATGCAGGATGCCATACGCAATGATGATGATGAACACTGTTTAGGCCACGACCTCCTCTCTCTCTACTTATACACGCAATGCTAATCCTTAAATTATTTCATATCAATCGCGAAACTAATTATGTAATTACTATTACTTAAAACAGCACGATTAAAAGCTAAATACAATCGTTGTTACAAAATTGAACTTAAAAAGCCTTTTTTTATGCGTAATTATTTTGTGTTTTATTGAACTGCGCCTAAATAGCACCTTCACCTATTCAATCTTTATAACTTATATTCATAAACATAATAGCTAAATACCAGATCACAACAGCAAATATTTGAAAATACATTTTTGCCCAGAAAACTTTAACAGGCGAAGTAATTGCAGGCATATTATTTTCAAACCTGTATATCCACTTAATTGCTATACATGTTATGTTAGGTGTTAAGTACTAGAATATTACGTTTCTTCAAAAAAAGTTTTAATTGCAAACTTCATTATAAATCTTTTAAATTATTAATTAATAAGCACATTATTTTTGTTATATGAAAGTGTTCATTAATATAACAATAATATTATTATTATTAAGTTACTGCCTAGCCTATTATTAAGTTACTTGAATGTGCTGGAATCAATTGAATTTGACATCATTGCAATACCACATTGTTCAGAAAATAAAGAATTGTGTTGTATTATAATATGAATTCATTACGTACCCGTGTGCGAGCATGAAATAAAAAGTGCGTACATACGTGAATGAAAGCGACACTACGACAGTCGGGCAAGGTCAAGTTCGAAGTGGATGCCGTATCAACAGTTTACCAAAGCCATGAAGAGGTTAAGAAGTCTACGAGTATAAGATTGGATTGTACTGGTCAAGAATGGATATGAATAAAGGACACTGATTTATTTTGTCCAACTGCGGGACCAAAGAGGGAATGGGCTGTAACATGAATGAACCCGTAAAAGCGAGCCAATATTGAGATCTTATGGACGTCCACCAATAAATGTCAGTGGCCATACGGGCCCATGTAGCATGATGACCTGGGTGCCTTTGCGTGAAAATTGTTGGTGGGACTACCTCAGGAAAGAAGACAATGGTTCGAGAAGGCCTTTGCCCAGTAGTGGAATATCCTAGGCTAATTAAAAAAACTTAAGAAAAAAAAATTGTGTTAAATTATTAAAAGCTTACTAAAGTTTTATCTAATTATCCTTAATAAGCGTTACCCCGTCTACGTTGTCAAGGATAACCAGGTAAGGTGCTGGGCTTCTGAACGATTGACGCGGCTGTTTTACAACCTCTTTATTTATTGTCAACCTATTTTGGGATCATTTAACACTTCATAAGGTTCCGTATAAGTGAAAAAGAAATATTAATTCACGCCCTAACTATCTTTGAACTATCACGAATCTTTAAAAAAACCAAATCTATTCGTAATTAAATATATATGCTATAGTTTGCCCACAGTTTCTTACGATGTACTATATATCCTTTTATGTCTGTGTCTCTGTGTTTGTTTGTTCGTGATAATCTTTTTATCTAGAATTACTTGCGCGGTATGTATGTTAGGGTGCCATCTAAGAACTCAATTTTGGAGAACATTACTTCAAATTTTGCACACACACACACATACACACATGTATATCGTATGACAACATTATAATGACGTGTAGCTGATCTGACTTTGAAGCTAGAAGGTAGCCATAGGAAGTTCAATATAAAACGACATAATTCCATCGAGATTGGGCTTGTATGATTCGTCTTGACGAGTACTTTGTCTTTAGATAGTATTCAGGGTCTGATGATTGAGCTATAATCCTAATTGCAAGGTGGTCATAGAATCTTCGTAATAAGCTACACAATATTATTGACTTTGGGCTCCTTTGATGCGTCATGACGATTTTTTCGTGTTAAATGGTAAACAGGATTCGATGATGAAGCTAGAAGGTGGCCATAGGATCTCCGTAATAAAACTGACTGAGAAACCTGTTTAACGATAACTAAAAAGAAAAAAAAAACTTTCATCTAAATGCTCTAAAACGAATTGAAAGCAATTAATAAAAGCTTTTTTCTTTAAACTATCAATTAATTCAAATTAATTTTTACTTTTTAGTTTCAATAAAAGCCTCTATTATTTTGTACTTAGAATTTATATAATATATTAGTTATAATAATTGTGATAATATGAAATATTATTTTTAAATAAATGTATCGTACATACTAACATTAAACTACGAAATCACAACCCCGAAACTGTGGGCAGGGTCACTGCCAACTGCTCCATCGAGCCCATCATAAGCTACCTACTCAATGTATATTTAAAAAAAACGGATGTAAATATAGAAAATATCATCGTTGACCTTCACGGGCGAGACATAAATCTTAAAAACCAGTCAATGATGCCTCAGTCGTACGAAGACGTTCGCACCCGCAGGCCTCTAAAACTAGTTTGAAGTAAATGTCAACGGCTATTATTACCTCCTTCCATGAGGTCAGACGGGTCACTTCACACGCTGCACTTGCGAGTACATCGCGCGTTTTACGCATCCTCTCACAAACACGTGAATTTTGTACAAAACGTACATACAAAATAAAAAAATAAATTAAAAATACACTATCATTGAATTAGTATTACGCATAGACAATTGAACTACCAGAAGGCTAGCAAATTCGTAGCTGGCCTTTGGGAAACGAGTATGTTTAATTAGACTTAAGAATAACGCAGTAGTGCTAAAAAGAAAATACAATATCCTGAAAAAAAAAAGTAAAATATTTAATGTATAATATTATTTTATAAAACTAATTTATTTCCAACAAAGAATCTCCTGATTCTATGAATTTTTTTTATAAAATAACTACAGGCAGGCTATGCCTGAATTTTGTCTCGTCTACGATTAGCCAGTTAGCAATCTCCTTTATGTATTTTCCATAAAACGTGACACTGGCCGTATGTTTTATGACATAGTATAATAATAATAATAATGCATGGCATGTCAGTCAAAAAGTACAAGTACAAATGTCATCTATTTGAAATATTATAAAGTAGGGACCAATACAGAATTATTTTTTTAAATAATCTTTCGACTTTTCCTTTATTTATTTCCTTTTAAACGTTCCCTAAAAAGGGGAATGATATAAAACAAACAAAATTTAAAATGATCCACACCTTTTTGTCTTTAAGCAAGGCTCACTAATAGCGATGGATTTTCTTATATATAAAAATACTAGGAATCAGAAAACAGTCGTTACTGCATCTGCTACAACGTATCGCGTAATTTAAACGTTAATAATTATTGCAATTTTAAAATAACATTAAATTCTAAAAATTCCTGATACTCCACTCGGGTATTATAATATAAATAAATTGTAATACTGGCGGTAATATGCCAAGTATTCCAGTTAACCCTTCAACCAAGCCAAAACCTTGTGTCAGGAGTGGATGCCATAATAACCAGTCGGAATTCGAACTGCATCTTTAAATAAAAAAAACTTGCGCTGAATTTCAATAGTACCATCAGAAATGTATATATGTAAGGAAATTTTTAAGTTACTAGTGACATATTTGCCTACATATTATGTCTTTATGGTTAATATCATTGACATAGGCTCAATGGCTTTTTAAAACAATATGCCTTTCAGACATCATTCATCCTTTTTTTCCTTTGAGCTAATATACAATACAATCTACAATCTTTTATTTTCAACGTCATCTATTAGCATACATACGAATCTAAATATAACTAGATTATAATGTATATATGCGTTACAGTTCAGATAAGAACTGTGACACTGCTAGGATTGTCTAGGCTATATCCAAGTCTGATCTTAATATATGGAACAAGACGGTAAAAAGGACAAATTAAAGTCCGTAAAGCGCCAGGTTCAATCCACGATCACACAATTTCACTCTTAACACGAGCTTTAACATTTAGATGGAGGCAGAAAAGTTTTATTGGATATACGAAAAAGCAAGTTTGTATAAATGCAAATTAATACTACGGTTCTAGTTTGGAAATATTTTTGGAACGTTTTTATTTTTTTGTTTAGAATTGGAGATTTAGATTTTTAGATTTAACCAGTCAAAATTCAAATATTAACTAAACTGTTTTATATGTAAGTATTAAATACATCTTGCTATTATATATTTATTATATTTATTATACTATATTTTCAGTCTGAAATTTTATATTCAAGACATTGGCCGCGATTCTAAAGTTTTCTACAAAGGTTAACGTCCTTCGGAACTTTAAAGCTATCATAATAATGATAAATACTATTATCGCTTATTTCCTTAAAGTCTGGAACTGAAAATAATGACAGTAAAATATTTCTAATTCTTATAGCAAGATTAATCCATGTGTAGCTTTTCTCCAGATAGACCTAGTCATTTTGCAGAAAGACCAAAAATGTACTTTTGTCAATAACATAGAATAAAAAAAGAGAATCACGATTTTGTATTTATTAAGATAAGGAGTAAGTTGTAAGACTAGATTTTGCGCATCCTAATTTTATCTAACCGGTTATATAACTAAAGCGAAGTAAATATTTCCATAAATAATTTCGGCGATTTCCTTTCGTTTATATTTTAGACCTCTAGACTCCGTGACCAATCTACATATTTTTAATATCTCACGTATTAATAATATTTAGCCTGCTATTTGATTTACATTAAGTTTTTTTTTAAATTCCTTTATTCAATTCAATTTTGCTTTTTATATTTATGAAAATCAATTAATCTTTTTTTAATTATTTTATAATATTACGATGCTCAGATATTCCTAATACATATTTAAAGCTATGTTTAAGAGGGTTCGCAACCTGACCGAAGGAGTTGAATTTATATGCTTCTGCGCTTCTGCTTCTTCGTTTTATTTATTTTTTTATTTTATAAAATATTTGCCTCTGAATGTGTTTGTCGTTTCTCAATCCTGATTTTCGTCTTCTCACTCAAATGCTTAAACGGTTTAAAAATAATTCACGATAGCAATTACAACATTACAATCATACAGTATTTAGAATTACAAAAATTATAATCTCTGTCGAAGGTAAACTACGAGAAGTTAGTGTACAGATTGATGCATAGTTTGAATAATTATGTAGTTAAGGTTAGTTTAATTACACCACTTATGCTTGGACTTTTGCTATTTTTTTTATGATACAAAGGGCAAACGAGCAGGCAGCGGGCCTTTAGAAATTTAATAAACTGAAGAATTATAAGGGATTTAAAGCCCATAAATTGTTACACAGACGTAAACTTGACGTAGATGTCCATGGGCGCCGGTAGGCACTTCGGTGCCTGCTGCCTGCTCGTCTGCCCCCTTGTAACATGAAAAAAAAAGAAAACCAGAAATAATATGTTTGAGAGATTCCCGTGGACGATGACAGGCACTACATATATCCAGGGTACCATACTTCATTGTCTTTCTGGTAGTCGCTCGTCTTGAAAACTATTTAACCTAATTCCTTGATTTCAATATGTAATGACAATCTTGCGGATCCTTATGAAGCCTCTTAACAATAGTTTATATATTTTTAATAATAGCACCGTCATTTCTTGTTTTCAATTGCCGCCAATCTTACAGTTTTTCTTTATTTTTTTTAGCCTAAAAAGGCAACCAGCGTGGAGCATGTGGCCTATGCCTAGTGCACTTATTATTTTAGAATATTAGACAGAATGCTGACGCTCGTCAAACTTATTCGAATTTCTAACCATAACTTCATCTATAAAACAATATATTTCTTATTACTTTGTTTGAATAATATAGTAAATAAGGTGTGAAATTGCCCGTTTGCCTCACGGCATGAATAAAAAAATGCTGTGGCAACCAAGGTGTGCCGTCAGAAGTGTAAATTTTAACATACAGAGGCGTACATCGGCGAAGCAATTAGGGGAATTCACCCCGAGTTATCGGTAAGGTAACGGTGTCTCCCGTTCAATGGTTTTTTCCATCATTAATGCCTAACGCGCCTAAAGAAGTTTTCACTTCAAAAAATTTATATCCATATATAGATAAAGAAAAAAAGATAAAGTGAAGGAAATAAAAGACGCCGGTGCCACGTGCAAACGGCGGGGTGCGGTCGACGCTCGAATGTGTCACAATTTGTAGCGAACGTGACGCGTCGCTTTGCTTGCGTCTCTACCTGATGGTAAGATAGTGCCTAGCTTTCCTTATAAATTCTTCTTCTACCTAGCATTATCATAAGTAACTTTCTTGTCCCAAAAGTTTTGTGAAAAAAATCGCCCTTAAGCTATAACACCGTCTATCGTACCTTTTTTCTCGACTGTATTATTTTAAAGTGTTAATTTTTACTGTGGTGTGCAATAAAGTGTATTAATAAAAAAAATGAACCCAGTCTAGTACAGGGTACGCCTAAATTAAACAGGATGTGGCTGTGGGGCGAGTTAAGATGACCGACTGCCGTCTGTCGTCATCCCGAAATCTCCACAATCTCTGCAATTTTAGGACTGATACACTCAGTGAAATTAATCGGTACCAACTATTTTACGCGCTTTCTGAAACATGGAGGATGTTGCCTATTAGAAAATGAAAGTTGAAATGGGTGTATATCTTCTGAATCATCGTAGTAAGTAAGTATTCAAATTAAAAAGTTTCCTTACTCAAGTAAAAGTTTACACGGTATTATGGGTCATCAAGTATATTAAAAGCTACCATTGATTCGGAAAATTAGGGCCACCGTAAAGAAACGTTAAGAAACTTGTTGCTTGTAACAGAGTACACATGCCCATGGACAACTACATTACCAAAACACACGTAAAAGCGATGCCGGCCTCCGAGATGACGGAGACGGGGATGGCCTCCATGTTTCTGTAACATTATTCTGAAAGTATTATTCTGAAGAAGTCTTAACTTAATCAGTGGTCAGTATTTGAGTGGATCGCTAGGTTTAGCAATTCTTACCGTAACCGGATGATAGATGTGTGACCCATTTTAGCACTGGTTTTTTAATATCAGACGTCCTCAGTGTTTCGCAAGGCAGAAATTAACCACACAAAGTAAGGCCACATTTCGTCTAATTTTAAGGAAACATACGTTTTGATTTCAGGCGTTTTAATACCGCAATAAGTACTCCGCCTCCTCTTTTGCGTTTATTGAAACGACTAGTTTCACGGTCACGCCTAAATATATTATACCTATCGTCAAAAAGTTCAGAATCGTAAACATCGCTACTAAGCCAAGTTTCCGAAAGCACAATTATATCATAGTTATACATAGATATATTTTGAAAGAAATCGTGAGTTTTAGTCCTCAGTCCACGAACATTTTGATAGTAAAATGTGAGATTATCGAATTTTGAAGTATAATACAATAATAACAAGCAATGGTATTTGATGAACAGAAAAACAAAGATAAATTTACGTGACAGACTTTAGCATATCTATGCTATTAATAACTAAACTCTGTGTGGTCTCATTTTTTCTCATAAAAACCTTGCCGTTGCGGACCCAAACGTACTTGAAACCTAATTCTTTGGCTCGTACTCTAGAAGCCGCATGAATAGCTTTATTGGCCGCAGAAAGATGTTCCATTACATAAATCGGGTGAATCTCATCAGTAGCGATACCAAGGTGGCTTGCATTCAATTTTTTGTCCGTATTAAGTCTATTGAATTTTATCGCCGCGGCCAAGCACCCATCTCGAAAACGTGGACTGCTGAATTTTACTATAATAGAACGTGGTCTTTTGCTAGATGTATCCAATTTAGCGATTCTTGTACAGTTGAGTATGTCGGAGTCCTTAATGTCATAGTCTATAACAGTGCCCACATGTTTTATTAAGCTTAACAAGTTTTCAGAGCGATTCTCAGGAACGTTTTGCATTTCAATGTTAGAGGATCTCGAGTGTTGTTCCATAATATTCAAGCGTTTTGATAAGTCCCTTAGATCTGTTTGTAAAATATTATTTTCTTTTTCCAATTTATGAATTTTTACGCTTTTTTCTTCTAGGGATTCCTTCATTGTTTCAAATTGGTCATTAAAAAACGAAAGAGATTGCTGGAAACTTGATAATAGTTCGTTCATCTTCATGAATTGATCTGCTACAGCTTCTTTAAGAGCATTTTTTATTTCATCCCGTATTAAGTCCTTCAAGTCTGCTGTGGAGGTATTAATCATGTCGTCGCAAGGATGAACTTGTGCATCATTAATGGTGCGCTTACTACGCATTTCGCGTACTACGTTAGAGCGGGACGGCGAGGGCGAATGTTGAGAAAGTCTCGAGTGAGATTGCGAGGGGCGTATTATGGCATCGGAGTTAATAGATTTCGGTATTTTCTTCAGGCAGTCTTCACATATCCAAGCCTTTCTTTGTTCCCCATTCATAGATTTAAAACGTTTGTCATTAATTTTGGCACAAAAAGGGTCATAAGGTTTGTGGCAAGTTGAACATTCCAAAAAATTTTTAGCCTTTAAAGCGTTTAAGCAGCTAGCACAGTTCTTTGTTGACATGGTTTAAAAAAGCGTTAAAATTTGAAGTTTAGAAATACACAGTAAGCGCTTTCAGCGTATAATAAAGCGAACAGCGTTTAACAGTTTTAAACATGCATACGAGATACTTGCGCTTTATATGACGATTCCCAGGCAGATAGATCACCGCGGCAAGAAGGTCTTAAGCGCCGTGTATTTTGCGTCGCTTACGCGTTTCAATAAAATACACTAACACTTGTCCGTTGCACTAGGTTTTTTGTAAACAATAATTTTATTTTTAGTATTATCAATATAATTAGTGAAATAATCTCGTTAAAAATTTGTATATATATTAAAAAACTATCTATTTTCAAAGTAAAACAATAATATATAAAGAAACTGCATTTAAGTTTTATTTACATTGCGGTTTGATGTAAAAATATTGAAGAAATTTAATTCTGATCTAAAATCGCATTGGGACCGATAGTAGTAATGATATTATACAGTATTTAGTTAAAAAAAATGGTAAAAAAAATGTACATTTCAAGAAAAAGCCGACGAAAAATTTCACAACTGGGGAGTCTAGATTCATGTATTGAACCCATGGGATGCGTATCCGGTACGATGTCTTTTACACCCTGTATAGCAAAGATGTTTTAGACGAATTTTCATATAGCGTATTTCTAACCAAACGCGCAATAAACCTCTTGCCAAGAAATCCGTTAATTATTTTTTTCACTACGCCTACGTGACATGTATATTACGCAATAATGAAAGACATTTTAGTGACGATGAATATTGTATATAGAAAATTAAAATATATGTAATATAAATGACCATTCACACGACAACGATACACGTACTTTCATAGACGTTCGTGCGTTGGGTTGGAACTCGACCGCAACGTGTTAAGATGCTCTAACAATGCCGAAATTCATGTTCCAGTTGTAGTGTTGTGGTTGCTTTGATGTTTGATTAAACCGAATTCCTGCCTTACAATATGTGTTATTTTGAAGTAATCTTGATACACGCCAGTAACCGAATGCTGCCTGTAGAGTGAAGTTATGTGGAATTATGATGACTCGATAATGTTGAAACAAGTTCCAAGTTTCAACCAAGATTTCTTTGAGAAATAGCTAAATTAACTTCATTTCTACCGGGAAGTCTAATGAATAACAGCTTAGCTAGTTTTTCAAAAGTGCTGGTACAATTCTCAAGGGAGTGTTTAAAAATTACAGTAAATTTTAAGAAATTTCAGCAACTTTATGTAAAAATTAAAAAAATGCATGTTTGTTTCGGTATTATTTATACATTTTCTCTGATGTTAAGCTAATACAATCTAACATAATGGATGAATGATTGAATGAATGAATGAATTAATTAATTAATTAATTAATTAATTAATGAGCTTCAGTAATAATTTTTTAGAAATTTTAGCAACTTTATGTGAATATTAAAAAAGTGTGTGTTTGTTTTCTGTATTATCATAAGTTGGACATTTTCTCTGATGAATGAATGTATGGATAGACTGATGGATGAATGGATGAATGAATGAATGAATGAATTAATTGATTAATGAGTGGATAGGTGAATGAATGAATGAACGAACGAACGAATGAATAAATGAATGAACGAACGAATGAATGAGTGAGTGAATGAATGAATGAATGGATGATTTTTTTAATTAATGATGCATTTTGTGATGATTTATCAGGACGCGTGTGTCCTTGTCGTGTGCCCTTAATTTATGAATACTCGGCGGTGTAAATATTTTTAAATATATGCATATATTATAATTACGATAATGGCTTGAAAGGCATGCTCGTTATACTGATAGGTTGTAATAATAATGAGAGAACCAAAGATATTGTTGATGGTTTTAAACTAATTAATAAAACTGTACAAATGACGAAACTGTTTTTTTTTTCTATCTTCCACGCAAAAGCCCAAATTAAACGCACTAGTTTAAAGTGAACAGTGCGGAGGTCGTGGCCTAATCAGTGGTCGGCACTTGAGTCGATCGCTAGGTTAAGTTTCTTTTGCTGCGACCGGGCGATAGATGGGGTGACCCAAGAAGACGAAGAAAAAGAGTTTAAAGTAGACAGTAACCAAATTAAGTTGGACCGCAGCGTAGGGTACAAGAAAACGAATTTTATTGCTAAGAAGTAATATATTCAAAAAACTAAATCACGGCTGCCTTAAACAAAAAGATTCTAATTTCTTATTGTACGTATTTTTAATATTATTGTTATTGCTTACTCATTATTAAAAAAACACACTAGCCCGAACATTAATAAAGATGCTACATATTTGCCTTAATTACTTACGCCTTTTATTTGTCAAAAGTTACAGAATGAAAAAAATATTTTAAAGACTCAACAACATAACGATAAAGGGACAAACAAAATTTATAAAGTACTGAAATCGAACTCAGATCGCGGTAGGCTGCTGTATCGTCCACTGGTTTACTCTCAGCTGGAGACGGAATGGAAATATTAGACATACCTGAAGACTATGAAAAATATTATAAAGATGTTCATGAACTGTAGAATTAAAATTATATTAATAAAATTATCTTGTCATGATCAACACAATAAGATAATATTATAATTTTTTTAATAACTTACTCCTTAAATCCGTAACATAATCTTGTTTTATATATAAACAGATACTTTAAAAGATTTTGTATAAATCTCTACGGTTCCAAATTATTTATAAGTTTTTCAGGTTAAACATAACTGTTATTATAATATAATAATTATAAGTAGCTACTTTTATACAAAATAATAGGAGAAAAGGTTAAACAAAGTGGATAAAAAGATAAATAAGTTTTATTTCAACTACTGCTACAAAACTATACCTGCTCGTAATAATTTTTATATATCGTTTATTTAACAATCATATATTACTCCAATTATTATAAAATACTTATAAATAAAACGAATTCAATTGTCATTGCTTAAATTATTGTTGTGGTTGAAATGATTATGATCTAATTCGGATTAAAAAATGCAGATAAACTCCAAAGTATCTAATATTTGCAAGATTTAGAGATAAACAACACTTATAAATAACTAGGTACGTGAAATAATTAAATGTTTACTAAAGTCTTTTGCACAGTAGTACCTGATTTTATCAATTATTCATTATCAGTAGATGCAGTGAAATATCTTAATTAAATTTTTACTTTCATGAAATATTATAATTAAGAAGAAACTAACTACAATAGAGAATACTAACTCTTACTAATATGTACTAGTGCATACATATCTGCTTTTATTTAAGACATTACCAGCAAGTACATACATATATGTCAACGATTTATCCGTGTACAAAATACAACATTACACACATTAACACATAGGAAAAACTTTAAATGTATATTTAAACCAAGGTCCTATTGTTGTTTGACCTAAAATTGTGTTGGGTAATGGTTGTTCGCCGATTTTTATATGAACGCTACTTCGCACCAACAAACATTAACTTAACTGAGGACGTATTAACGTTATTTTATTCATTACTTTGTTCCTTAATTGTTAATAAAAGCTGAGCAAATTGATTACAACTGGCATACAAGTTCACGTACAACAAAACAAACCGTTTACTGGTTAAATTTATATTTCGAGCGAAACTCGTAAAACTTTACAACCGGCATTAACGCGCTTACGGCCCCTCAATTAGAACTTGATAAACTTGTAAATAAAGCCGAGATGAAAGTGCCATTGACGGCGATGACTTAAAACAAAAAGACCCACCGCCGCACAACGGTGCCGTTCAAACCGGCGCAAGAAACGTTTCAAAATCGCTCACCGTGCGGCGCAGCATCTGCCCGAGCCGGACCACTAATAATCACTTCACGACACAAATTACGGAGCAAATGTACGAATTGGAAGCCTCAATTAGAACTTGATAAACTTGTAAATAAAGCCGAGATGAAAGTGCCATTGACGGCGATGACTTAAAACAAAAAATTTGTAACGTGGTAATTAATTATTTCTACTTATTGCATTCTAGTCATCTTCCTAGCGTTATCCCGATCTGGTATCAGGGTCCGCTTAGACTGCAGAGGATGTGGCTGTGGGGCGAGTTAAGATGACTAACTGCCATCTAACATGATCCCCGGAAACCCCACGAACTCTGCAACCGCACGATACATATACAGATATAAAATATATATTGCAGAACACAGCTTCGACGTATTATAATTAACACAGCGTATTTTATTTTAAATGAAACGTTGATTTTAATTCTCTCCCGGGTAGTATAATTGGTGTGTTGATGCTTTCGAATAATAAATGGTTGACCACTGAGAATTTATGAACATAAATCCACTTCTATAAGTATATACATGTAATGCATCCCTACATATTATATACCCAAAGCTGGGTAAATTAGTCAATTTAATTTTACTTTGTCACAGTTTTTAAAATGCCTGGAACGTCTTTTTAAGGTTCCGTAGAATTGCAAGGAACCTAATTATGTTTTCGCTGGCTCAGTCCGTCCGTCCGCCTGCAAGGTGTACCCCATAACATTTCCAAACTATGAAACGTATACTTGAATTTTTCCGTGTTGATAGAACATGCAAAAATCTCATTAGGAAAAATATTTTGAACGAAATCGGACAATTTTTAAAGTCATTTAACAAACAGGTTTGTCGCGTATCAGATACGGAACCCTCCTATGTAAGTGTGTATTGACAGGCTCTTGGCCATTTTATTTATGAATACCTTATATCTGCTCTGGTTGTGGCCGTTCTTGTAAACGCTCACTGTATTAATCATCTGCAACAGATGAAATGGTCAATGATGATGATGATGATGATGATGGTGATGATGGTAATCGTGATGATGAATACCTTAGGTATGCCTTATATTCATATCCGGTTACCGGTTTCACTAGTACTTATAAAAAAAATTATGTCTCTGTAGCGGCTGCTACATAACAAGATGGCAATGATGTCAAGTGGAAAGGATTACACCAAAGCAAACTAGATGGCGCTGTACGGATAACGACGACCGCAGTACAAGAACTAACTCACGCAAGCGAAGTTTCTACTTACGATCACTATATATAGACCTTCCGACGAACAACTGTCGACCGCCCCGGGCAACTCCAACAAGTCCGGATTTGAAGATCTTCCTTTGCGGTGGTTGAGCATATCGACTTTCGCTCCCACCTTTCATTTCTCGCCGAAAAGCCTCTCACCTTGGTGTGCCTTTCCCACAACTCTACAATCTTCAGACTGCCGTTTAAATATTACTTTAAAAAAGTTACCGTATTGATACTTATGGACTCATAAATATTTTTTCATTCCAAGAATACGGCTTAAAACCTTAATTTAATTTAACTTAAAAATACAAGTCAATTTCAAAAATAACAAATTAATGTATCCCGAGAATGAAAGAGTCACGTCAGTTTTATTCCAAATGCCTGTGATAGATCAACTGGACACTCGGCTCTAATTTTCAGTGCATAGCCGGTGACATCATTGACGAATGCAACACAAGCATGTAACAAATAAAAAAATAGTCCTACTAACAAATATATTAGCTACGAGATGTTATGAGAGATTAGCAAATAACACTTTATATGTCAATCATTACTTTATAAAAAATGAATATACAATTTTTTGTATACCAAAACCATCAGAATGTAAAATCGATTCAAATTAAGAACAAAAAAAAATTATTTCACTGTACGTAGCAACAAAACCGTTATATTGCGTAGCCGATGAATTGCTGGCCGAATGGAAACATTATTCATTACTGCACTATTTCTCATTAATGTACTGTCTTTTTTTATATACAGGACTAAGGGTGACTACACCTTATGGGTTATGGAATGGGAAAAACTATTTATTCCCTAGGCCATTACAAAATGTCATTTAGAATTTTGCTAGTGCTCTTAAATCCTCTACAATCCATAGATGAATTTCGACAGTAATAAAGTGCTATTTTTTTTTGTCCCCAAAGTTATCAGTCAAGGAGCTCACGCGGAATACTATGGTGTGTATGAATTATATGGGATACCGAATGCACTAGAATGCTATGCATCGTTTTCATTTGACGATTTCTTTTGCCATGTATCTACTTTAAGGCAATTCTGTAGACAGACTATTTGCTATTTTATAATGTTCAATTCTGGAGTTGATCAAGGCAATATCACTGCCGTTTTGCCGTTAGTGAAAAAAGAATGATATAAAATTATTAATTTTAAATAGGTTATGTAGTTGTTTTCTTTTAGATATCTGTATTCTATGTTTAGCATATTGTATTGCATGGATACAAATGTGTTTTGTGTTTATTTTTCTTTCTAAGTAGGAATAAAAACTCGCTCCTAAAAGGTAGAATAATAGATATGTATTTTTATCCGTGGCTTAGTTACGCGCGTCCTAGTTACGCGCGGTTTAGTAACAAGCGTCTTAGTAACGCGCAGCTTAGTAACGCGCGGCTTAGTAACGCGCGTCTTAGTAACGCGCGGCTAAGTAACGTGCGGCTTAGCAACATGCGTCTTCTGATATTGAGGATTTTCTGTTTTATTGTTGATATGGTCAAGCGTTTAGTCGTCTGAACATCACAGAGACTTTAATTTTGATTTATATAGTATTCTGAATACTTATTAAAATAAAATATTCATAAATTTAATTAGAGGTAGCGCCACACTTGCAGTCCTTTGGTCTACCGCTGAATTGGTTTAGCGCGTCCGGGTACCAGTACCTTTTTTCTTACATAAGATCAGCGTGAATTGGCGGCAATGCTGTCCCGTCAAGTGATGGTACTATTTTGTCGGATTTCGTTCGATTTGTAAGAGTACCCGGTGGTCTAAACCCCTCATTTAAAGGCCGGCTACGCATCTTTGAGCCTTCTAGTAGGGCAGTTGTCCATGGTTGTAACGCCTTTGTAACAAATAAAAATATCTTTCATCTTATAAGTATGCCTTGATCAACTCAGTTATATTTTATGTGGATATTGTATTTAGGCGAGCATGAATATAATATATAGTTAACCGTTAAGCTCCTACCTTTCCATGACGCCATGCCGACGTCGTCGGCTACGTAGCTATGGATATCTGCGGTTGCCAAATGAGTAGACAGTAGTAATCGTGACTACGCTTCTAATTTGACGACGTCGCCAAGTGAGTTACCTATCCTAAATTTTAATATGGATTGTTTGGAGCTCTAAGCCTTTATTCAGACACCGGTAGGAATCGCACGATTTCTGCTCGTGCGGTTCTCACATTGCAATATCGTGAGTGTTCAGACGGCGGCGATTAAATAAGAACCGCGCGGTTCCCGCGCTATTTTGAATCAGCGTGGTTCCCGCCTAGTCTGAACAAAGGCTACGAGACCTACAAAACAATTTATATCAAAAAGTATCAAAACAATTCATATTAAAATTTAGGATAGGTAACTCACTTAGCGATGTCGCCAAATTAGAAGCGTAGCCACGATTACTACTGGCTACTCCATTGGCAACCGCAGTTATCAATGGCTACGTAGCCGGCGATGTCGCCACGGCGTCTCGTTGAGGTGATCTTGGTCGCAGCCAGAGCAACTTAACTTAGCGATCGACTCAAATGCCGACCACTGATTAGGCCACGACCTCCTCATTATAACATTCATATTAAAGTTTGTTAATTACCCAGCCACGCTATAAAATAATAAACAAAATTTGAATTCTTTGTACAACGATATCTTTATACTTTACAATTTATGTACATATGGTCGTCATGACTTCTCTTAGACACCACTTTATAGTAAAATTCATACTTGTGTGTATAAATCGTTTGGCATTAGTGTGCGTTTGCTTTTATTTTATTAATTTGATATATTTATAAAGCATATTCTATAAAAAAATATTAGCGTTCGAAGAACCACCTCCACATACACTAAAATTTTTCCAACCATACCCTTTCTTTTGTACAATTTTCTTAAAATGTGGACTTGTTCAAAATAAATTAATTTGATTTTTATAACAACATGTTTATTACTAATAGATTACGTCGTGGCTATCAGCCAGTTTATTAACATTTTGTTTTATTATCGAGTGATAAAATAAAGTACTGTTTCTTGGTTTTACTTTCTTATATTTTTTCAAAATTTCAATTTATTTCTTTTGACTTAAGTCTCTGTGACTAAACTGCAGTCAATAGCTATCGTATGTTCATATTATTTAGAGGCAAATTTGACCGAATCATCTCAGGCGGTCGGTTACGGGGGTATTCAGTTATCTCACAAATGCAAATCTTATAGCTGGCTCTAAGTAAGTTTTTGGCACGAAATACCTATTCAAGTTTTTATCTTATTGCTATTTTGTTATCTATTAACCAAGCTTGGATATTTTGAATTATGAATATTCTTTCAAAGTTGATTTTATAAATATTCTATACTAGTGATCGGGATTTACATGACTAAACTTGTCAAAAAAACCTAGGCAAAAATGTGTTGATTTGATACCTACCAAACCTATTATAATATCATATGAAATAGATTCAATTTACAGTATTATAATTATAAAAAATTTTTGTGGATCCGATCGTTATGAAACTATTTGCAAACTTCGATTGGCAAACTTAAAGATTACGTGAAACTTTTTCCCTGAAAAGTTTCTGTCGTTAAGGAACTTATAGGGTACATATTCTAGTACAATTTCTATATATTTCTAGCGCACCCGGCAGACGTTGTCCTGCCCGAACGTGGGGCTACTTACAATTTACTACATTCTATTATCCCATGACTTTATCTCTTATTCCCGTTTCTGTTCCGCTTCCGTTCCATTCATTTTTCGCTTTCGTTTTGCCATTCCTTTTTTGTTATACAAACCTTGTCCTAACAATAACGAACGCAACAAAAAAGAAATTATCCAATTTGGGGCAGTCGTTCGGAAGTTATGCACGTGCATACATTTCAACGACTCATTTTTATTTACGACTTTAAATAGAGATATAATCTATCCTATCTTTTAAATTGGATCAATCTGCACACGGTGTGTAAATTTGATTAAAATAGGTAAATTAGTTTAGGAGTCCATCGCGGACAAACAACGTGACGCGTAATTTATATATTTTATATATTAAATCCAACGAGTTTATTATACGCATAGCCTTGGCAACCATATTTGTTAAGTCAATATCAAATAAAACGATACATTAGTATAAAATATAAATATATATAAATATAAAAGACTATATGACACATGGACGTCTGTTCCTAAGGTAGACAACTTAATGCCTGTGTTATAGGTAACAGCCGCCTCTTATACACATTTTTTTTTGTAAATATATAAATACATACATATGGATAATATGGAAATAAATATACAAATAATATTACCAATTATTTTAAACATTAATTACATTATAAATATGAAGTAAATAATGTCATATCCTACTTCTCTTAATTCTTGTCTGTTTATACGTTGTCTGTATTTATTTCGCAACTTCAAAGATTTCTTTTAAAAACACAGCCGTTCCGTTGTTTACTACGTAAAAACAAGTAAATTGTATAAATATAGAGGTAAAAACAATTATTTGTAAGTTTTATAGAAAATGTATAAAATGTTTAAATTACTTTATATAATAATAAAATATGTTTTTATTTTTTTTAATTGTAGTAAAAATAATTATATATTATCGAATAGTATTTTCTTTATAAGATTTTAACCTTTATTTGGCTCTCTTGTAAACCTACGTCTTTGACATGTCGATTTGTACGTAGTGACCGGCGATATATTAATTACATTTTAGAGAAAGCATTATTAATCTATGTGTGTTTGTGTATATTATGATAATACTTACAAGTATATATTTTTATTAAAGAGTTCTGTACAATGAAGCACTAATAATTAAAAACCAGGAATAATTTCGCTGTATTATCTTTAATATAGTAAGAATTTAACTTTAACGTAGCCAGCTATGCTAACTCCAAGAATCATAAAAGTGAGAACAATTAAATTTCACTGTATATCGTTTACTAAAAAATAAATTTAATATACACTTTAATTTTATCCTCTGTAAACACGGACCGCTAATGCAGTAAATAGTTATGCTATTAGGGTTGCTCGATGTACATTGATGCATTGAAACCATCGATGTATCCAATCAATCCGATGATGCATTCGATGTTTTACGATGCATCGACGTATTTTATTCGATACATCGAATACTAAAATTCGATACATCGAATACCTTTTTTCATGACCTACGCGAGTGTCGCTTTCTGACACTATTAACTTTGATATATCGAAAAAAATTATTTCCAAATTGGTCCGATATTTTCAGAGATTTTTGGTTTTACAATAATCTAAAATAAAACATGATTGAAAATTGATGTATTTTATGGATGTATCGAAAAAGTCGATGTATTATATACGAGATAATCGAAAAAACATCGTTATATATTTTAAAAATATGAGCACTAGAATTTCCAATTCCTATTCTTTTATAGAGCTATTAGAATTTATACTCCCTTTTATATTAATTATTTCTTCAATGCATCGAAAACATCGATATTTCGATTCGATGCATCGGAAAACATCGATGTTTCGATTCGATGCATCGGAAAACATCAATGTAGTTTTTACATGAGCATCTCTATATACTATTAAATTATAGAAAATGTAGTTTGTACTTTTAACATAGCGCCATCTATTGTATACGTCAATCCAGTCAATAGATATTGCCATCTATTAGAATCGTTTGAAACTAACAGATAATTCTAACTGTCAATTGATAGACAAAAATTGCAGTAAAATAACATTGCAACTATAAATTGAGATATAAGCTACCCCATCTTTCAAGTTGGATCAAATTGCACACGGTGTGCAAGTTTGATTAAAATCGGTTAAGTAGTATAGGAGTCCATCGCGGACAAACGTGACGAGTAATTTATATGTAATAACTAGCTGTTACCCACGCTAAATTAGGTGGTAAAATAGATTCAATTTTAGCGTGATGATATATAACCTATAACCTTCCCTGTTAAATGAGTTGTCTAACATTTTTCAAATCTTTAATTAGAGGTAGTGTCACGCTTGTAGCCGAATTGGGCCGGCGCGTCCGGGTACCAGTACCTCTTTCTCACATGAGATCGGCGTGAAGTGGCGGGTTGCAGCATTACACCGATTTTCCCTCGTATTCATTCGCGGATTAAAGCAAAGTAGTTTAGTTTCTCATGCATTAAGTAGATTTGTCAGATGATTGATTACTCGATACCAAATCTATCTCACAACACTGAAAACACTACAATATAAAGTTAATTCAAATCTTGAGGCCAACGTTTAGTATAAAACTGACACTGACAGTTTTGATTGAGATTTTGTTTATTTGAAAATGGAAAACTAAAATCAAAGTTGTGATTTTAAAAATACATAAAAGAATTTGCAGTTGAAGTGTTGGAAACATTTCCATTAATAATAAAATACAGTCCTGCAAAGGGAATATACAATACAACATCCGTAACAGTGACAGCGACATAACTGGAGCACTGGCTCTCAAGAGATATAATTTAGTAGCATAAGTTATTATTTATTCTGTGTATCGTCTCTTTTATATTGTACGTCACGTTTAGAGTTACATTGTAAAAAATATTAACAATATTTTAATGGAAGGCATTCAATTTCCTCTCTTCGGAGGGCGGAAAGTTCTAACTTAAATAACCAATTTTAATAATAGTGTTAAATTTTAAAAAAAAGCAATTGATTGTATGTGAGTGTAGAGTCGGTTTACGGAAACCAATTTTGCGTGATAACGTACACTTAGGACAATCGTACCTCTCTATCACTTGTTCAGTGCTCTCGGTTGTACCCTTAGTTCAGACGGAATACCGTGCCGCTCTATCCCTTTTACCGCGCTCTCATTTGCACGCTCAGCTCAGGCGGAACGTGACACATTTTAGCGCCTGCAGGCATCGTTCATAGATTTATAAGACAACATCACGTCAACAATACAACGAAAGAAAAAAATACAATTTAGTTCAGTAGTAAGTAGTTTTCGAAACTCGGTAATGTACTTTTTCTAAAATCTCATTGGATAGCTAAAAATAGAGATAAAGACTAAACGAAAAGCCAAGGCTAAGACTCAAAAACCAAGAGATGATAATTCATAACGTTAAACAACACACTGCCCCTAACATAGCAACTTGTAATAAATTATACCTAATAGATGTTTGTCATAACTGTATTTTAATCAACGTTTTTACATATAAAGTTAGAAAATATGAGTTGATTCTTTTTTTACTTTATATTTAATACAAAGACGCAAAAAGTAAAATAAACCGTATTCAACAGTCTAGTCTTTGCAGACTGGAAAGATTTTTCAATTATTACGAATGGTGAATACGTTTATATAAGTAAATTTAGCTCGGTTTAAATAGGTCGGTTGTTCAGTGCCTGTCAGCCCCAGGACTGTTTGCAGTCGTTCTTATAAAGACGTTAGTTGTACTGACATAATAGCTCTGGCATAAATACCGTCTACGCCTAGCATAATATGGAGTATCTGTCTCACAGCGACATCTATTATTACAATATAACGCCTTATATCAAAATTTATGGTTGGAGGTTTATTAAATGTTTTATATTATACTAACGGACCCGGCAGACGTTGTCCTGCCCGAACATTGGATTACGTTACTATTTACTACACTCTATTATCCTATATCATTATTCACCGTTCCCTTTCCATTTCCTTTTCGTTTTCGCTTATCCATTCCTTTTTTAATATACAAAGCTTGTCCTAACAATAACGAACACTATAAAAAGAAATTATCCAATTTCGTACAGTCGTTTGGAAGTTATGCACGTGCATACATTTCAGTAACTCATTTTCATTTGCGACTATAAATTGAGGTGTAATATATCCCTCGACTGGCCCGTTGGCGCAGTGGGCAGTATTTTACAAGCAATTCTGTGTTAACAATTTATCAATACATTTGCATTAATAAATTAAATTTCTGTCTTCAATTTAGCATTAAAGGTTTCATGGGAATTCATCATGTTATATGTGATACTAATTGTGCCCGCGACTTTGTCCGCATAAAATTAGGTAAAAAAAAATAGATTCAATTTTAGATTAGAGCTTTCTCGATAAATGGGTTGTTTAACACTGAAAGAATTTTCAAATCGTATCAGTAGTTCCTGAGATTACCGCGTTCAAGTAAACAAACAAACAAACTCTTCAGCTTTATATATTTAGTATAGATTAAAAATTCTTTTTTTAATATAACAAAGAGGTAGTTCATAGCTGCGTTACCAGAAAGCTTGTATGGAAGAGTAAGAATTATGTTTCCTTGAATTTATAAATCAGCAACTAGCCAACTGTTTGTTTGCGAATTTATGATAAGTAATGCATTATTTCCTACTTATTATGGATTTCCGAAAAGTAACACGTAATTATATTAATTATTTGGTCGCAGATGCGTCGCGGATTGTTAAACAATGAGTATGCACTTTGGTCTAAATCCTGAGACCGGTTCAGCCTCTCATTATGGAAGTCTTTTGCCACATTAAGCGTTACTAGAAATCCCAGCTAGTTGAATTTCGTCCAAAAATCTTTAGATTTACGATTTATATGCTTATTTGAAGCTATATTATTGTAAAATATATATTTTTTTGTAAATATGATATCGTCACATCTGATAAATAATAAATTCGTACATACGGTTGTCATGACTACGCTTTTACATAATCTTATAGTAAAATGTACACATGTGTGTGTAAACCGTTTGGCATTGGTGTGCGTGAGGTTTTATTCTAATAATTTAATGTATTTATAATGCACAATTTATAAAAATATTAGCATTCGCACAGCCTCCTCTATATAGACTATATTTGTGCGCAATTAAATATACCTTCGACTGCGCAATTTTTTTTTAATGGCACCGAAAGTTTTTGGTTTACGTATTAATATGTAGATTATAGCGTGGGTATTGCACAGTTCAGTTAAATTTATTCTATAAAGTACCTTTAACTTTGCCAAATCCTTCAATTTAAATTCGATCTTATTGTTTCAGCGTGTCTTCACTGCTATTGTCTAGCCCAATAAGAAAATCGACGCTAAAAGATCGCATTCAAACGTTACGACGCTATAAAGGACTTCCAATGAGAGATATACGACGCCGAAACCGAGATTCAAACGAAAGTAAGTAAAAATTAAGTTCTTTGCACTTTCGTTGCTGCTACGGATTAGGGTAATTACAAATTCTTGTATAGTCTAATACAGTGCGTACAGTCTAAAAATGCACGCTCCTACAATATTCCCCTTTACATGCGTAACAGCGTGTAGACGGAAACTCGCAAGTTTGTCAAAAACATTGACTTACAGTGCGGGGTTGTGTTTTGGTATACAATAAAAACGCTGCAAACACAACAAAGCGTAGCAATTAATAAGAGGAGGGGCGTGCATTTATAAACTGAAACATCTATACCAATATAGTTCAAAAATTGGTCTCGCGGATTACAGCTACTTATTAATAAAGTTCAATGGTGCGTGTGTGTGTGATACATGTTATTTTATTTATTTATTTATTTTTTATTAATGTACCTAAAACTAAAATACAGAAAAATACACAGTATAGAGAAGAAGTATACATAGGAAAGACTTATCTCTAAAAGAGATCTCTTCCAGCTTTCCTGGAGTGTAGGAAAAATAGTACTAAATATTAAGCGGTGCAGGTTCTGATTCCACAATTTGCATACGAGGGGAACAATCGCTAAGGATACGAGTAATATTTACATCTCAGGCAGGTGGTGCTATAGAGAAATATGACAGGTGGAATCAGCTTGAATAATTCTCAAGAACACTCTCCCTTATAGAGGCCATAGAACATACAGAGGCTATACCTTGTCTCTACAAAGCTCCAGCGATTCCAATTTGCTTATTAGTATAGAATCGTCAACAATTCGCGAAATATCGTCTTCGTAAAATTGCGAGAGCCCTTAAGCTGGGACTATCTAAAAATCTTTTCTTAGTGGATGTCTCGTAACCTTCTTGCCAAATTTGATGATTGTGTGTCAGGCGGGTTTCTAGATGTCGTGTTAGGTGATCTTTCACTTTTAGATATATGCATACAGACTAAAATAAACTGGACAAGCCTGAAGGTTTAGTTTAGGAACGAAACGCGACAACAATACCATCACTTGACGTGACAGCATTGCCGCCACTTTACGCCGATCTCAAGTAAAAAAGAGGTGTTGTACCCGGACGCGCCGGCTCAATTCAACTAAAGGTGTGGCGCTACCTCTAATTAAAATTTTTTAGTCTATCCTTGCGAAAAACAATTCTATCGAATGTTACGATAGGGAAAAGAAGAGCAAATTCATTATTTCAAACGACGGCACGACTTCTGGTTGCCCACCGGTAGTGTAGTTGTCCATGGGCGTCAGTAGCCGTTACAGTGAAGTGAGTTAAGATGACTCGCTAAAAAGTTTGGAATGGACGTCAAAAATGTTGGTGGGTTATCCTTTCAAATTCTATGTTTTGGTAAATGTGCGTTTCAAACACTTTAACAATTATTTCAGTCGTTTTGAGACGTTTTTAGTAATTCGACGACCGTGTCGTAAAAATGACCACTAAAGTACCTAATGCTTAAGAGAGAGAGCGCCAACAATACCTAATGTACACAATTACGCGTAGATGGTGTGGTATAGTCTGATGGGGAATGTTACCAGATTGATTTATCAATATAAAATTTGTATTAATGTGATGCTCTACAATGAAATGTAGCTTTCCCGATCCCAACCCTAGACACGACACCGCTACTGCATTCGGAATCCGTCTGGCCCGGCTACTTGTAGCAATAATAAAATAATTATCATGTAATAACAATTAGTGGCCTAATTACGATAAACAATAACTCGTGTCTATATATAAAGCGCCTTCACGTGGACAATGCGTCCGTGTGTCATCGACACGACGGCGGCCATTCATGAAGGCATGACGTCACATCCGGCGCCCGCGCATGCAGTATCACTTCGCATTTATCATACACACAAGTTCAATATTCTGTTTTGAACTGCACTTCCGGTTTTGACCTGTTTAGAGTTTCCGACTTGCAAACACGACAGCCAATAGAATAACACTATAATAGTTGAAATACTATGTCGAGTAACTTAATAAATAATTTACACATATCTTTCTGTCAATTCTGATTAATAAACCTTAATCCGTGGCCAAAAAATTTAGAGCTTCAAGTAATGGGGGAAATGGTTCTTAGTGGAGTAACTGACTGAATCAGTGGGAGATTTTGAAATATTTGACGTTGCAAAATAACTTGTGAAAGCGAAGAAAATATAAATAATGCATCTTTTTATTATAATTTGAAAACTGACAACAGTCGTCAAACATTTACTCGTAGACTAAGTTTAAGTTTCCAACTCTCAAAGCCCAGCAAAGCATCTGCGAAGCTTTTCGTGGTGCAGTTATCTATGGACATCGGTATTTACTCAAGTGAGCCACCTGCCCGTTTGCCCCTTAATATATATATATACACACACACATGTGACACTGGTGCACTTATATTTTAGCTACCTAGAGTTAGTTATAGAGATGAATAATAAATAATAATATGGCGCTTAGTTTTAATGTCGAAAAAACATAACGATGAGAGACAACTCTACAACAGATAGAGATATACTCCAAACGACAAATATCAGATCAAAGGCAACTCCATTAAAACGGAAATATAATTAACATGCAGCCTCGCAGACGGGGGATTACAGCGAACGAATAGAGGTGGGCCACATCGATAAAAATGTCGTACACTTTAAAATTAACATGAGCTCTGTAATTTTATGGATCAGTCCTGAACGATTTATCGACGGCAGAGTGCCAACAACTCCTTACTAACAAAATCAAAATTTTACAGGAAAAAAATATATATCATTTCTTTTCAGAGGAGACATACAGAGACCGAACAGTGGATGAATATTGATGGACAATGATAATGATGATTTCTTGTCAAGTTCGAATAATGGAATTGTATTATTTATTGTCTGTCAATTCATGCAAAGTTAGGACTTAGTACTTCACTGTCTTTATAATAGTAGACAGACAACTTCGTAAAGGATCAAAAAATGTTTACATTTTGTATTCAGGAAAAAAATTACTTTTTATAAGATCTTTTTTAATTAACTCTGTCAAGTTACCGCATTTTTTTGTGATGTAACTTTACTGTTTTCGGAATTTCCCTATACTTGTACTTCGGGATATAGCTTCTTGCCGAATTGCCTGATTCTAAGTCAACGGGATGTACCCTTTAGGCTTTGATTACATTTTCGGATGTACTAGTATGAGAAATACTACATAAATGGCTATAGCTTTTGATTGCGTATACTGAAAGGGTTAATTTTTATACAGCTTCTAAGGATTACAGACCTCAGTATTTGGCCTTAATTTCAACTTTATATCTGTACGTGTTTCTCAGGAAAAGTGTCTTGTCCTTCAAGACAGACAGACAGACAACAGACACTGTTTAATTTTTTCCTTTACTCATGGTACGAATTTCGGTGTACTAGGTCAATGGGAAGTACTCCATATATTTTGGTTCCCTTTGCAAATGTATGGGAAATGAGGCATAAGCGGCCGTATCGTTTGATTGAGTACGCTTAGAGAATTGATATTTTTACAGCTTCAACAGACCGCAGACCTCGACACTTGGTATTAATTTCAACTTTATATCTCTACACGTTCCTGAGAAAAAAGGTCTCGAGAGACATAAGGAAAACGGAGCGATCCTATAAGGTTTACTTTTTTCCTTTGGAGGTACGGAACACAAAAAAAGATTACGCCGTCAACTTTATAAAAACACTTCATCGATATAGAGACAAAGCCCATCTCTAGTTAGGGGAACATGACGATAGGAGCGATGCTTTTAAACATCATACATACAGATATATGGTTTGTCTGGTACGCGGACACCAACATTATTAGTGAATAGCCTACATGATGTCCCATGATGTTATTTTGTTTTTTTTTAGTCAGTTAGTTTAAAAAACGTGTTTGATCATGTTTGATCTGTTTGTATAAAATCTATTGATGTTCGTCTTCCCTAAATCTCAGAAACGGCTGAAAGATTTTGAATTCTGTTTGTTTTGTTTTTTTCCCTTTATTTCCGTGAACGTTTAAAAGATAAGAAAGAAAGAAAAAGTCAGAAGATTATTTTAAAATACTAAGAAATGCAGATTTGTTCGCTACTTTAAATAGAAGACGTTCGTTTTAGATCGTTTGACTGACGTGACATATAATGTTATTATATCATACAGCATTTGGCCAATGTTACGTTATATGGAAAATACATACAGGAGATATTGCTTAACTGGCAAGACTAGGTCTGCTGGTTTCGCGAGTTAATGTTTGATGTTGATTTTATTTATAAACATAGATATTAAAACATTCATATTAAAAATTATGCCCAAAAGCCGCAATCCTACAGTTTGCGTACATGTTGTCTAAACGATACGGCTTAGGGATTTCAAGAAAGTTAAGACATTTCTCGAAAGCCAACACAACTTCTGGTGATACAATTTCTCATGGGCGTCAGTAATTAATATGATTTTTACTATATATACGTTACCTATAACAAAAACGCAAGTTAAAACATTTTTATCTGTCTGTCTTTCGATCTGTCTGTAATCTCTGAAACGGCTGGACCGATTTGGACGGGACTTTCACTGGCAGATAGCTGAGTATACAAGGAATAACATAGGCTAGTTTGCTGTTAGCTATATACTAGGGTTTACTAAGCTAAAAGCAAACTCTACTACTACAAGCGAATAAACCCACGGTGTAGGATGAGTTATCTTTCTAATAACACCTAATTGAATCATTCTGTTCAATTCAACCTGCAATTTATCACGCAAAGCTATCGGTATTTTTCTTGGTGCACAAACTACTGGCATAAAATTTTTGGCCACAACAATATGATATTCGCCCGGTAAACAACCTAAACCAGTGAATCAATCTTCATTTCCTAAAATATCTAATGCATATATTCTTTTAATTAATCCTAAAGTCAAACGTGCTTGCAAACCCAGCACACTCTGACAATCAATATTTGCTTTTAGCTTTTTTTAAAAAAGAATATTAGGAATACTTTTTAGGTTTGTCTAATATTCCCTCTTCTCCTCCTACTAAGCTTAAATTAAAAACTTGTATCAGGAGTGGGTGCGACAATACCCCAACAGCAGCGGGGTTTGAACCGGGTACCTTGCGGATTTTAGTCCATACCTTATACCGTAGAGCTGTTGAGGCTCTAAAGCTATTAGCGTTCCGCACAAAGAAATAAATTCCCTCAAAAAACAATATCACCAATTTCACGCGAGCGCCCTAGCGGGCTTAGGCTAATCATAAGATTTAATATACATAGAAAGCATATTTTATTAATTTTCACTCTTAATTTTTAACATTTGTAACCAATATGACAAAACTACTATAAGTTTTTATATCTAATATCATTTTTCCCTCGCTTATCACGATAGCAATGTGGATCAATAATAGCTGTACATTGCTAAAATTAATATTTGTATTACCTATATAGTAGTATTATGTACATTGTAAGTGGAAAAATTGTCCAAATGAGACAGGAAATTGGCCATGTCAAGAAAAAGAATTTAATACACTGGTCGTAGTCGACAAGAATATTCTTGGCCCATTTACCACCAAATTTACGTGCAAATATAGAGCAATATTAAATGATCGATTTATTTATTGATTATTTTGATAGCTCATCGTTCACTTAAGTATCACGTTATTCCATTTATACACGATTTTTATATAACCTGCATTGTATAGTGATACAAAAACACGTAAAAAGGTTTGTGGCATCTCATTTCTTTTAAATGCTGTCTGAACTTATTCAAGTTAAAATAAGCCAGAAATTGATGGAAACAGTCAATACTTTTAGCAGTGACTGATGAGGCCAAGGTGCGTCATTTTAACTAATGGCTGCGAACGCCAAACTGCGTCCTGAAATATTTTTACGACAGCCACCGGTGTAAGTTTGTAAAAATGATCGCCACATCGAAGCCGTTAATACAAAAATGAGAAAGTGACTTAGTGAAGTTGGTATAATGCGGCAGAAGAGGGAAGCTCATAGCCAAGGGAAACGCCTGAGGCGGCGGCGCGTTCTATCCTATTCGTCAATGACCGCCGCTTCCTTCAAGCTATTATCATCACCAGATAAGGTACGAAATCAATAAATAACGGCACCATCATATCTTGTAATTACAATAAAGTTACATCATAAAAACTTGTGACCTACAGTTGTAGGAAAACTCCTATTGAAGTACGGAAGTTAAGGTTTCTTTTTAACCATGCACAAACTTCTTTCAATGCCTTAGTTTAGTTTGATAGTCTAGAATATATTTAATAGTAACCCGAAGGTAACATGACCAGACTTAAAACTTTAATTTGATAATTTTACCAATTTTCATTACAAGAGGTTTTAAGGTTAAAGTTACTTAAGAAAGACATCAACGTCATCCAGTAGCAACGGGTAAGGTATTCATCAATGGCCAATATAAAAAATTTAAATATCTCTAAGAAACGTCAAGTTACTTGTAACTGGCCCATTAGCGCAGTAGGTAGCGACCCTGCCTTCCGTTCCAGGTTCGTGATTTCGATTCCCGCCTCGAGTCTGGGTGTATTATCTATATATTTATATTTCTACAAATAAAAATGTGTATAACAGGTGTCTGTTACCTATAACACAGGCATTAAGTTGTCTACCTTAGGAACAGACGTCCGTGTGTCATACTAGGCTGTTTATAGCGGATGTAAAAATTATTAATCATATATTATTTCTATTTTCACAATAGTGTAAAATTAGTAAAACACAATTTAAGTAGTAATTCAGTGGTCAAAGTTTGTCAATTCAATGCAAATTCAAGGAAAACTTAAATTAGATTAAATTTTCTTTAAAAATACTGCCATAAAATTTGTAATTAAGACTAAAAATGGCCAAGAGCGTGTCAAGACACGCTTATATAGAAGGGTTCCGTATCTGATACGCTTTAAACGTATTTGTTATATAACTTCAAAAGTTGTAGTCCGATTTCGTTCAAAACAATTTTCCTAATGAGTTTTTAGCGTGTTCTATCAACACGGAAAATTTCAAGTCTCTATGTCTAACAGTTTGGAAGTGCTAGGGGAGGGGACCACTTTACGGGCAGAGAGACGGACGGACGGACGGGCAGAGCGAAATTATAAGGGTATCCTTGTAGTACTACGGAGCCCTAAAAACACAGCACTGCATTTTGATTTGTGTCGTTATTTAATGTATGTTTCACTACGACACTCATAATTAAGAAACCGACTCTGCAAAAGTTATCGTATGCTGGTAGAGTTATTGGTGGCAGTCGGGTTACCATAGATTTTCCTTTTTTTTTCATGGTTTAATACAGAGTATATTTAATATTTCCGGTCTAAAATATTACTGATTTGGAATTTCATTACAATGTATATTCATTTTGCATTTGATATAACACAATAGAATTGCGATGCACATACGTCCATGTAGGTTCCCTGGGCGCATACTAGAAAATTGAATTTAAATGTGTTCGCTTTTCCATTTAATGTCGTGAATTTCCTAAATGCTGTTCATAGAAATTTAATTTTACATTCTATATCGCAATGAGAGACCGCCGCAACCGATTTATATATAAATGTGACCCCTTGTGACCAAATTAGAACTTAGTATTTAGGTAGATCAGGAAGGATCCGGAAGATTTAACATACTTTTAAAAATGTTTGTTGGAGAGATTTTTTATTTCATTATTTTTCATGAAACATGCATAAAAGACACGAGGACGAAGAGTACTTCGCGGTGAATTCTACAAATTATTTATACTCGTATTGATTCCGATCAGATTTTATAAGGTCATTTTCAAAATTATCCAGACGAAGAAGATTTAGAAAGCTTTGTTGGATACTGTAACTGTGACACGTATAAAAAATACTTCCACGACATCAATTACACGAAAATCACAGAGAGATAATTAAATTATATTTATATCTTACCCGCAAAGGTGGGCCCACGTTACGACATTATAGACCCCCCCCCCCCCCGACTTTTGCGACGCGGCGAAACACGTTTATTTAAATAACCCAGGATAGGAAAGAATGGATTAAGAGGGGGGAGGAGTCTTTCGCCCAGCAGTAGGACAATATAGGCTAATAAAAATATATGTGTTTTTGTATTGAATAGGAAAATAATATTTTACATTTAAGATTTTATATCGAAAAAAAGTTTATCCCGATGTTTTGGGTAACTTTTGACCTTTGAAACTGAACAAAATTGTAAATTCCTTTGCGAACGAAGTCGGAGGTGCGGTTAGTTTAATATAATGACATAATCGCTTCGAGAAATGACAGTTTGACGTACTTCTTACGAATTTATTTATTTTTCTAAAGAAAAAGAAAATATAAGCTGTGATTTCTGCCTGTCAGATTTATTGACGTTTTCATCTATAAAGAAGCTTCCAACTAAATCAAAAATCTTATTGCACCAAAGAATGAGCGAAGGTTTTATAGCGTTTAATGCAGATGTCCATGGGCATCGGTAGGCACTAAGGTGCCTGCTGCCTGCTCGTTTGCCCCTTGCAACAATAAAAAAATTGGTCGACTGTACATAGAATGAGATCTTTAAATTTATCGTACTGTGTTTATACATAGAATCATTATACAAGATCTGAAAGTACATCAGTGTTCATCCGAAATCCAGAATCCTCCATAATATGACGTTCAATAGAATACAATAGCGAAGGCTAAAGTAATAAATAAACGAAAAGAATACAGACGTCGTACTATTTGTCCATAACATTATAATGAAATAAAGCAGAAAAATTCATTTGCACAGATGATTTTGATAATTTATTGCCCATTAATGTATTTGTTCAACTAAAATTAATTGTATTTATTCAAATGGTATTGATTAAGGTATAAAAACGGATGATTTTTCGCTCGTGAATGCATAGTTCGTTTGACGGTCTTAAAAGGATATTAAATCCATAGGCCCTAAAATGAAGTCCGCTCTAGCGTTCCTGTTTGGCGTACTCAGTGTAAGAATGATTAATTTATTTCGAATTATTTATTTATCTAATAATTTTATTATTACTTATGTATTTTGTAATCTTCCTCAATTTTCCTAGCTATATATCCCTGATGGTTTTCGTTTCGTCCCGTCTTTAATATAGCTTCATTTGAATGATCATTTCAATGATCATGTATTGTGGCCAGGGACTTTGTATAGCTGCGCAAAGTTTGTAGAAGTTTGTAGTGTTCAAGGACAAAAGTGTACAAACACTGTGAGCTATGTCTGGCTCCGGCATAACATCAGTGTCTGATACCAATTTTTCAAGTCCTTTAACACTACATATTTCAACCTAGTTTTGGCCCAGCTCTCTTCAGGTCTTCGCCCAGGGATGGGATGTGTAGTGTAGTGCTGAGTGGCCTACGTAGTCAGGTGGCTTTCTTTAAACAAGTTAACCACCGCAGTCTACTCCCCTTATTTTTTATATCTCTTATAATTTCATATTTTGTTATTTAAAATACACGTGCTTCGATTAACAGCTGTCACTTCCACAACGAGTACGGATAATTAATACATTTAAGTCTCTATGTTCTATTTAGACGAATCCTTAATTCTATTTATATAATGTGAAACCTTTTTCTTTTTCTTTGTATGGCTGCAAGGACTTTTGAGCTCGTTTTAATTTGTTTTAAAATTTATGCATCACAGGTACTGAGCGCGGGTGCAGAACCAATACGTAAGTATAACTATATGTAAAACGAACGCCTATAATAACGGGCACCTATCTCATCATAAACTTCTCACAAATAATGGGAATAAAACAGATAGGAGTCAAACAGGAACACCCTTTTTGAGTTAAAGCGAAATACATTTCTAATTTCAATCACATACCGATATCAGCGCCACCTACCAGGTTCAAATTCTTTGCAAACCTTCTACGAACACCTGGGATTATACACAAAAAATTCATTCGAATCGACCCACTCCCGTAGAGGGACATGTATTATTTATAAGTTTGTACACATGGATGTATGTGTGACGCTCTTTCACGGAAAAACTACTGAATGGATTTTAATAAAGCTTTACAATAATATAGTTTATACACCTGAATAATAAATGGGCTACAAATTATATAGATATAATGTAAATTATCCTAAATATAATGATAAATGTCAAGTAGGAGAAAATTCTGCCATTTGCGAGCTATTCTGGCGCGCGCTGCTAAGACCGTTAGACTTACACATATATAGTGTAGGAGGGAAATGCTTATCTTAAATAGTTCGACAAAAAGTACAAATAGTTTTAAGCACTTAGTTCGTTAATATATTTCAATTTAATCTTTCGTAATGGCGGACACCGAGAACTACATCCTAACGATTGACTCGAATGCCGACCATTGGTTAGGCCACGACCTCCTCCAACGTGTAATTTGAATGAAATCTAATAAACCGTGTCTAAGCAAAGTTTTTTTTTGATTGAATATAAGAAAGTCGTGTCTTATTTATTTTTTGCCATTATTCTTCGACCTTACACACGTTTAATTGTAACAAACTGATTTACGACACTCCAAATCGGTTATCTAATATCTATTTGCCTGCTTTCTTGTAATATATGGGAGCGGTATAACCTATCCGTTTTCGAGATTAAGCTTTCCGTTGTTTTTGATTACAGAGTTCGGGATTTTAAGTTGTTTATCTTTTCCAACGGTGTATAGTATCCTATTCGTATAATTGATTAAGAAAATAATTCTTTGTCTTCGTAAGAGTTTTCCCTTTAATTGAATGTAACTTTTTAATAGTTATGAGTCATTTTTTTTTTCATTTTTATTATGGCCCCAGGCCATATTTTAAATCTGCAGGCCTGCTATTTACTAGAAATTGTTTCCAACATCCATCTGTACAGTATTCTACCGCGGTTTTTGTGTTTTCTCTTTCTCTCTCTTCCTCTCTCTCTCTCTCTCTCTCTTCCTCTCTCTATCTCTCCGCCCCCCTCTCTCTCTTTCGTATCAGTCTATCATCACTAAGGATGGTACAATAGGAGGCTTTAAACTTTAATGACATTACTTTTTTGTCATGCGATTATTTTCTCTTTGTTAATGTACATATAACCATGTTATGTTCAAGACTACGAATGAAAGAGGTCGTAGCCTAATCAGGGGTTTGCATTTTACGCAATCGTTAGGTTAAGCAGTTCTTAGTCTGATCGGGCAAAAGATAGGTGACTCATTCTAACAATTTTCAGATATCCAACGTCCTCCGTGTTTCTAAAGGCGCGTAAAACAGTGGGTTGCGATTAATGTCACTGAACGATAGTAGATGTGAGATTGTGGGGATTCCGGGGATGACGTCAGACTGTAGCCGTTTATCTTAACTCGCCCCATATTAACATTCTCTGCAATTTAAGTGGACCCTGGTACTAAACCGGAATAACGATAGGTTGAAAAAGAAGACACGACTTCGCTTAGGAAAACAAAGGGTATCGTCATATATTCCCGACTTCCCGGTGGCCTAAACTCATCATTAAAGGCCGGCAACGCATCTGCTTGCCTCCTGGTCGTCCAGATATCCATGGGCGTCACTTCGCTGTCTGCTGCCTGCTCGTTTGTCCCTTGTAACATTAAAAAAACATCCAATAGATAAACCCAGGTTTATTTCCTATTAAAGATAAAAATACATTTCTTGATTCGAATAACACATCTGTATGCATTAAGACAACTGCGTGCGTTAAGATAGAAAACTTGTCAACTTCTAAAAGGAAAATAAACAGTGTGTCGCAAATTTTCACAGACACTTGATAACGTTTAGCGTAGCCAAAAACAATATTTCACTTGGCAAGCCAAAAGCTTCGTTTGTTAAGACGAAATGTATATAAACAGTGTGAAACGTAGGAACTTAACTGTACCAAAACTGCTATCTAAATCGCCTTACTCACTACACGATTGTGCGACTGAAAAGTCTAACATAATCTCCACATAACGTATTTACATTTTAAGGTCTGTCATTTATTCAATACACTTATTCTAAATACATTTTTAAATATTAGTATAAAAATAAAAACATTTAAAAATATATAAAGGGTCACTGCCCACTGCGTCAACGGGCCAGTCAATATGCATTTGCAGACTTTTTAACTTTACTACCTGTTAACAGCACATATTTGATAATATTTTCAAACTAACCGTGTTTATAAACTTTTCTATTAGCCGACTTCTCAGAACATGCAGTTTTAGTTTTCTGTTTGTTATAAGATTCATACCATGGTCTTTTTTACATGCTGTTAATGGCTGATTTGTGATATACTCCGGTCGCCGAACCGAAATAATTTCGTACATTGACCTTTGTGCCTATTGTCAGAAGAAAAAAAAAATTTTGATTAAGTACTAATCATAAACTATCGCGAAGTAGTTATAGAGTTTAAATATGTGATATAATTCAGTACTTAAATAAAATTTATAATATATTGTATATGATGAATTCACATGCGAGGATTTATATACATCAATGTGTACGCTCTAATCTGGGCGCTCGATGGTGTCCACCACTATGTGAGCGAGAGCACAATATTGTTGTGCGCGAGCGAGAGAGACAAGTAATGAGGGGTCATTGTACGAAATTCTTTCTGTTCGGCGACCGGAATTGTGATATTGTGATAGCTGATAATTGTTGTGATCGCTGATAAATTGACTTAATTTCGTGTCTTCGAATTGACAATCGCCGGAGCAAGGTCAAATACAGAAAAAGGGAATATAAAGTTTGTCTTCTTAACTATTTTTAAAATTGCTTCAAACCGTTACGCGATTAACTGTTTTTTTTTTTTTAAATATCTATAATATTTTGTTTCTTTGTTCATACCGTTGGGTAGGACAAGCAATTTCTTATAAATTGACTATTTGGCTGTTTGTTGATAAATTGACTTGACTTAAAATATACGGCAAGGTTAATAATACCTTGCTGTTTATTTGCCGATTTTTGAAAAATATTTTATGACAAAAATAAATGCAACGTCTATTATAAAAGAGAGACTTGAGTTTCAGGTTCCTTAAAATCTGTTTATCTGTTACATTTCAAAAATAAAACTGAATTTTGGCACGTGTTCAGATTCTGGGTACAATGTATTTGTAATGCTCACAATTGTTTTGAAGTCCGTATTGTGTATCGACGTTATTAGAATTGTATCGATGTATTGCTAATTATTACTGAAACAATTATCGACTTTGAAGCTTAATCAATACTTCATTGTGAGACTTTATGTATGCGATAATCAGTACTAAATAGAGGCCTTTTTACGTATGTAGAATACGTTTCGAGCTTGTGGTTACTTTTCAATATTGACTATTATAAATGAAATCGATTTTTTTTTCTTCCAATTACTCAGTAACGTTATTATTAATCAGTACAGAGCCGATCACGAAGGACGTATTTTCTGCTTAGAACGCACTACAGTGCAGAAATGTTGTATGAAAACTCATTGCACTGTGTCTTATTAATGTTCTATTTTTTATTTTGCCATAAATTAACCATAGAGGTTTAACGTATCCCATTGAGTAAAAACATAACAAATAGCGATCATTCTATACCATTGTAAAACTGTGATACTTCATATTTAGCAAGAAAACTTTAAAAAATGGATTAAGCACCTCGCTTTAATGAGAAATTAATGCACTCGTGCATTATTAAGTCACTTTGCGCGCGCATATCTAAATTAAAATTATTAGGTAAAGACGGACCCTTTAAAGATTTGTATATTATATTTTATACACGTTTAATCTGTAACAAGAGTCTAATATCAACGTTTTTAGAGCAAAAAGTAGGAGTCCGATTTTACATATTATAATTTTCTATATTAACACATCCTCACATTAAATTACTGGTTGAGCTGTATCCCAACAAAAACATTTTCATGTAAAATGTTGCCACGACGAGGTAATATGGTTCACTCTTTAAAAAAAGTTATCAAATCTCTTTTAAAACCACGTCGCTTTCTCTACACGTTTTTACTCTACATGTCCTGACTCTACACGCGCTTACTCTACACGCCCTTACTCTACACGCGCTTATTTTACGCGTCGTAGCTCTATTGACTCTAAACCTTAGTTAACATATGTATCTAATTCAATTCAAAAGATATAATTCCAATGTAAATACCATCACGGACAGTGTTACGATAAAAGCAATGCAAATATGCTCCACATTTGAATAAACATACGACATTAATGTCTGCTAAGAGGATACGCTAAATACATAATTTGTTAAGATCTTAATTCAATCCAGTACAATTTATGTAACATCCAAAAACATAGCTTTTCCAACGTCATTTATAAATCCATTTATTCAATTCTATACAAATAAATTACGCTGTGGACTCTTTTTGTAATGTCGATAATAGTAAATAAAAAAATTCGATAGTAAATGCAAAATTGAAAAACGTATAGACATCAAAATTACATCAAAAACGAAAAAATATAGGCGATATTCAAATTGTTTGAAACTCCAAGCATGTAAAAATAAATTGGACAAAATCATTGAGTTCAACGCTTTTTTTTTTGCCTTTTTAGTCATAGTCTTGTGTTAGTAATGATATATAAACACATAGAAAAACAAAAAATTGAATCTATTATATCAGTATGAAATAATAATACAAAAGTTTTCACATAACAATTAAGATCCCGAAATGATATGAATAAAAAACCATCACGTAAAATACATTAATATCGTTGACCGCACGTTTACGGCTAACCGTATCCTCGAAATAATGCCACCATTTTATTTTTTGGGAAAACAAATTTATTACAATAATTACCAATTTCTTATTGCTGCATAATGAAAAGTGCTAAAATAAAAACAAACAGGTATATTGACCTAACAAAAGAGTTAATCAAAATTCCTTACGTAACAGTTTATGACAAAGCGACCGATATATCTACGTCAGTGACAGGAGACAGAATCTCCTCATATGTTTAAAAAAAAATGAAAATTGCCAAAAGCGAGTCAAGACACGCTTATATAGAAGGATTCCGTATCTGATACGCTATAAATTTATTTGTTAAATAACTTCAAAAGTTGTTGTGCGATTTAGTTCAAAATAATTTTCCTAATGAGTTTTTAGCATGTTCTATTAATATGGAAAATTTCAAGTTATGTCTAATAGTTTGGAAATGCTAAGGAGGGGACCACCTTACGGACCGACGGACAGATAGAGACAGATTATAAGGGTTCCTTGTAGTACTACGGCACCCTAAAAAGGGCTATTTGGCTTAACGTAGCGGTTACGTTTATGATTTAGGCGCCAGCAAATGACTTAAAGCCATTTAACACAGTCATTTCATTTGACGTAAAAATCCGACTGGTATAAATTAAAATGCAACATTTAAATATGCACTCCTTATATTAAATTTACATAAAAGAGAAACTTTATCTCTCAAATCATATATAACCAAAATAACCCTAACAGTTCAACGGTATATACTCGGCCTATAATTCGTGAGATTTTGAGTGAATTAAACTTCCCTGCCTTATCTTATATGTAGTCTTTATCAAAGCCGATGGAGTTATAATGTTTCTATAGTAATATGCTGCTCGAAAGGGCTGCATATTTCATGGATAAAGCAGTTAGTGAAAGTTTACTAGCTCTCCAACATAACTTTTTTGTTTTCGCAATCTAGTTTGCATTTATTAGAGTAGGTCTTTCCGTCGCTTGCACAGACTGGTTTGTAATCAGCGGTGCAGATACAAGGCTCTATACATTCTCCATTATTTACTACGGTCAAGGGTTTATCACCTTGTTTTTCTCGTTTTTTGTTTTCGCAATCTAGTGTGCATTTATTAGAGTAGGTTTTTCCGTCGCTTCCACAGACTGGTTGATAAATAAAAGGGCAAATACAAGGTTCCGTACATTCTCCATTATTCACTACGGTCAAGGGCTTTTCACCTTGTTTTACTCGTTTTTTGTTTTCGCAATCTAGTTTGCATTTATTAGAATAGGTCTTTCCGTCGCTTGCACAGACTGGCTGGTAATCAGCGGTGCAGATACAAGGCTCTTTACATTCTCCATTATTCACTACGGTCAAGGGTTTATCACCTTGCTTTTCTCGTTTTTTGTTTTCGCAATCTAGTATGCATTTATTAGAGTAGGTTTTTCCGTCGCTTCCACAGACTGGTTGATAAATAAAAGGGCAAATACAGGGCTCCGTACATTCTCCATTATTCACTACGGTCAAGGGCTTTTCACCTTGTTTTTCTCGTTTTTTGTTTTCGCAATCTAGTTTGCATTTATTAGAATAGGTCTTTCCGTCGCTTGCACAGACTGGTTTGTAATCAGCGGTGCAGATACAAGGCTCCGTACACTCACCTTTACTTACCACCTTCAAAGGTTTTTCACCTTGTTTTTCTCGTTTTTTGTTTTTGCAATCTAGGTGACATTTGTTAGAGTATGTTTTCCCGTCACAGGCACAAACTGGTTGATAATCATCTGTACATACGCAAGGTTCAGTACATTCACCATTTTTTACTATGGTCAAAGGTTTTTCACCTTGTTTTGCTCGTTTTTTGTTTTCACATTCCAACTGACATTTATTATAATATGATTTATGGTCACTGGCACAAACGGGTTCATAATTTTCAGGACATACGCATGATGGTCTTGTTATAGATGTTGCAATGATATTACGAATGCACCACACCAAGGTCAATATACCTGTAAATTTTTATTTATGTATTAATGTTTTTTTTATGTATACTAATAGATAGAGATTAATAATTTTCTATACATGAGGAGGTCGTGTCCTAATCCGTGGTTGGCATTAGAGCCGATCTCTATGTCAAAAAGCTCTTGCTGCGGCCGTGTGCGATTGATGAGTGATCCATCCTAACACTGGCTTATTTTTGGAATCCAACCTCTTTCGTGTTTAGGAACACACGCAAAACTGTGAGATCCGATTAATATTACTGAGTAACATTAGTCGTCAGGTGACAGAGATCGTAGTGGTTCCGAGGGTGACGTCAGATGGCAATCGGTCATCTTAACTCGCCCCATAGCCACATCCTTTACCACATCCACAGCAATCTAAGCTGACTCTGGTATAAGACCGGGATAACGCTAAATTCAATCCATTAAAACATTTCTGAAAGTGTACTATAATTAAGTTGTCATCAACTTTCTGGAGGAAATTCGAAAAACATTAAAATTAAAATAAAGACCAGTAGTTCCTGAGATTAGCGCGTTCAAGCAAACAAACAAACTATTCAGCTTTATATGTATATTAAGTATGGATTGGACGTGCTACGCATTTGCTTTGTTATGATTTTATTTCGTACTATATGCAATAAGGCGATACACAAAGCTAAATAACTATGTATTGCCAGTTAAAAAATAATACCACTGCAGGATATACAATCATCAGAATTCGAACGACTCATTGGTAGGGAATCCTGCAAATAAACATTTCACGGGTATATAGATAAAAGGGTCGACATTTCTAACGTTTAAAGCTTAAAATAATTTCAAACTCTATTCAGACACCGAATCTCTCCAACAGCTCAAAGTCTCTGCTTTGCTCCCGCCTCTATAAAACATCAAAAACCGCTTAAAAGCTTAGGTTTCATTGGATACTCGCTTACTGTAAGCACTTTTAAAAGTTTTAATTGAAAGAACGTGATCCGTCTGAAATGTTACTTTTAAATAACAATTCTGTAACTAAATACTTTTGCTCCACATTTTTTAATAAGTACACTATGATATTTACTTATCCGTTTCATTCTATACTTTCATAAAAAAGAATAAAAGTTAGACGATTCTTCTTTGCGTAAACCTTACTTAAGAAATAGTCATCGCATTGTTTTAGCGGGGTTTTTATAAACATATCGTACTGAAAAATAACATTTTTATGCTGAAGTTTAAAATACACAAGAATTTAAAATATACAAGAGGTATCTTACGACAGCAACTTTGTCATTTCTGTATCACGCATCATTGCAGTTATCCAGAATCTTATTATTTATGCGAAAAATGTTAACCATATCTGCTTTCCATTACGTAAAAATTTTCAGCTTAAAAGTACATGCGGTTAAATTTCGCGGTAGACGGAGTTGGCTACTCGCCCATTCGCACCAAAAGATTCATTTGAATTTCCCTACTTTTGTGGAAATATATTAAGAAGTGGACAGACAGAGGTGACGGTATGGAAAACGAGTGACAGGCTTCGGAATTTGATATTAAATAAAGTTTAATAAATTTGGCTACTCTTATTTAAGGACAGACCCACATCTGTCGTCGGGTCTTAGTGATTTCGTATCTTCCTGTAGCGGCCAGTGTCTAAGCTTATAAATTATAGTATAAAGATATAGTTAAAACTTAAACTAAAAACTATTTCAGAAACATAAAATCATCTTTGTAGTTAAACCAGTCTCTGTCCATTAAAAACAGTTGCTAGTTTAAATAAAAACTTTCAGTATAGAGTTGACATGGGTTAAATTTATTACAAACAATGTTTATGAATACTTACTCGTATGAGCTTATATCGTCAGCGACCCTGCTCCTTCCGATGGCCCTTTGGTTTGGCGAAGAGATGGCGGATGACCGCATAATTTCCGCATTTATCACGTGTAGTATTCCGATGAATTGTTTTTACGAATAAAATTTACACTAGACTTTTACCACCAGACATCGAGTCAAAACTCGATATTTCTCTCTCACCTGTTTGATGATCTAAGATGGCTAACCATGCGATTTTCAATGAGCCAGTTGCCAGACTCAGGTATTTACGAACCTATCCGACTTACGAGTAAGGAGCTCCAAAAAAATCATGTCGTAAAACACCTGTGAGAGCTTTATAGTAGCGCAGTTGACCATCACTTGTTAATTAATTAAGATAATGCATTAAGGTGATAGTCCTGTCTGCTCCTTGTATGTATATATGAAAGGATTTTGTATAGTATGTAATTTTTATCTTACGTACTATGACACGGGACACTTGTCAGTTTACCTTTACCTAATCCCTTAATCAAATAAGACCGCCCCTTGGAAGACGTTAGCCTTTGTCACAAAGATTTATAGGGTTCTTAAAGGGGACTAAAACTTTTAGGGTGGAGCGCCTATTTTCGTGGCCAATTTCCTTTAGGATCTATTTCATACCCTTACTTTTATTTTTATTTACATATGAAAAACATACAATATAACGAAACTCACGAATTATGTATAAGTTAACTATTAAAAATCTATAAATATTATATTATATCTAATAATCGTATACAATAATATGTTTATCTATATCCAATAATATCTAACATGCGAGAACATCAACCCTCTAAATAAACGCAATCAAAAGATATGGCTGTATATATCGCATTTTTCATACTAGTATAATGTATGAAAATGGACTCAAAACCTATATGGTACTTTCCGTTGCCCTAGGATCATGAAATTTGGCAAGAAACAATGTCTTATAACATAGTTAAAGGAAAAATAAAAAATTCCTAAATTTGTAGTAACATCACAAAAAAAAATTACAAAAACTGATACATTCAAGGAAATTCCATGAGAAGTACTAATCTTACTCGTAAAATACCATATAAACGTATTATGTGACAGTACGGAACCCTCAGTGCGCGAGTCTGAGTCGCACTTGCCCGGTTTTCTATTTTTTATTATTTTTATTTCTGCTACAAGCGTGGCACTACCTCTACTTAAAAGTATGGCTCCCTTAGTTGTAATTTCGAGTTGCCGGACAGTAGCTAGACGTAGGTCTCATTCGCACGCGAGCTTTTTTTACCGCGCGTTAAAAAACCGTTCAAATAGAATATACGAATTCCCAAATTTCTGATCACTTTACTGTTTACAATAAATATTCTATTTATTATTTAAGCTAAACGCAATCTACTAGCATTAAGGACATACTTTCGTAGTTTTTTATAATGTTCGTAGTCTTTTATTTATTCATGTGGCCTTTTGGGTTTCAAAGACTTCATAGAATTTCTTTTTTTGTGTATTTAGGCAAAGTACTTTTTTTACAATTTTCAAATGAGCCATTTAAAGTTATATCGTCTGATTCTATCTAGTTTTTTAGGACTAATTTGCTACGAAAATCAAACGAAATCACACTAATTTTATAAAAATGTACCTTGTAATGTATAAAATATTTCTTATATAATTAAAAAAGCACAGGATTTCATAGTTCACCTTCAGAAGCTAATTTTATAGCAGAAATTTAGGATAATAATTTGTAAATATAAATTGCTAATATATTTTTTTATATATATTAAATATAATAATAAATATAATTAATTAAAAAAAATCTATCTTTCCAGATCAAAGGACATCCGTATCACATTTCTACTCGGGTGGGGACGTGTGTGACAAAACTGGCAAGCCCAGACAGACTGAAGTCAAACTGAAATGTCTTGAGAACTCCTCCAGTCCAGCTCAAGTGTCCTTATATCTTCTGGAACCCAAAGTCTGTCATTACATCCTGGGGGTGGAGTCCCCTCTCATCTGCGATATACTGCCGTATGCCGACGAAAATGGACTGATCAAGTCTGGTAAATCCGGCCTTACCGCCCAGGACAGTCCGGTAGAGAAGAAACCCGATGGGGAAGAAGATATCATACAGAAGGATGTGAACAAGTTCGGTTTCAATTAGTCAATAAATATTTGAAATATATCTACTTCTTTAATCATTTACAATCATTTCTAAAGGCCCCATTCGCACGAAAGTTTTTTTTACCTCGCGATAAAAAAACGCTCAAATAGAACATAGAATTTTCAAGTTTCTGTTCACACGGCAGCGCTTTTATAACGCGGCGCTTTTTTATCGAGCAATGTTCTATTTTCAACGCCATATATACACATATACGGTATATTTTCGTACCGACAACGCTGAAAAAGCGCTAATGCCGAGTTTTAATGCCACGCTTTTTTAATTCCCGTGCGAATGACGGCTAAGATATGAGGAATAAACAAATTTTCCTTCATAGTAGCGTTGTCCCGGTCGAATACCGTATAACCTAGGGAGCGAGGGGGGGAGGGGAGCTGAACCCCACAGAAGACTACAGCCAAGAAATACCATGTATGTAAATTTTAACAGAGGTCTGCTGCACTTATTTGTACAATTTTTGTGAGTTTAAGCAAATATATCAAATATGTCTACATTATATAGCACAGAAAATATAACGCAACAGAACCCTACACTATGTAACATAACGTAATGTAACGTAACCTAGCGTAGCGTAACGTAAATTATCGTAACGTAACGTAACGTAATATAACAACGCAACATAATATAACAGACTAGACACGATAAAACTCAAAACCACACGAAAATCTACTACAGAACACATTATAACATAATAATAACACAACACAACCGAACATAGCACACTAGAAAATAACAGTAACACTTTAAGTCTATTCATACAAATAATTTAAAATCAGTCTCCAGTTAGATCGCAAATTGAATCAAAGTCAACGCTTTGTACTTTATTAAAAATATATATTTTTTTATAAGTATAAAAGGATTTCAACTCGACAGTAAATTCCGTACGCATGATGTCTTATTACGTCTGAAATTGCTGACGATATATTACGGTGAACTCTACGGAGACACATCTGTTGCTAATATCTTTGTTTTTACGATGTTTAAAAACGGCTTTGAAGATAAATGCGGATGTTCAATTTATTTTTCTAGTTTACGATTTCTTTGAGTTTACTTTAATTGATTGTCGCGGCCTTTTGAACGAAACGCATTGACAGACGCATAAAGATTATTTTTTATTTGTTTTCTTTTTAATACGTCGTAAACGGAGCGTCATTCGGTCACAACTAGACTGCCCGTTTGTGCAGTTGATAGTTCTTTTTAATGTTACAAGTGATACATGACCAGGGTGAGACTACCGACGCTCATGGACATCTGCATCACCAGAAGATCCGCAACTGCCTTGCCAGCCTTTACATAGAGATTAAGGCCACCGGGAAAGAAAGAAACGCGACAAAAATACCATCACTTGACGTGACAGCATTGCAGCCAATTCACACTGATCTTATGTGAGAAAGAGGTACTGGTACTTGACGCGCGGCCCAAATAGCGACTCTGCCTTCTGTTCCGGTGTTGTGAGTTCGATTCCCGCCTCTAGTCTCGGTGTATATGTATATAGAAGGTATTAATTTTTATATTAAAATATATTTATGTTTTTATATCAATTGTTTATAAATTATATATATTATATATATAAAATAAAAATATTGTTTTTGAATTAAAACTTCTTTACGCACGCTTGGGGGACGCGATATGAGGAGAAAGCTGGCGAATGCATGCCGAGAGTGTTAGGAAAGAGCATCATAGGGCGAACCACGAACGTCTTGTGTGTCGCAACTGTATAAAATGAGACTGACAGGGGTCTACTTAAAATTGACGGAACGCAATATTGTACTAAGTTCTCGATTACATGACAATATTAACTGACCCCTCGCCAGTCTGCCACATTTGAACACCGCCGTCGATATCTGCTTTCCTAGTACTCAGTGACCGGACCAAAGTAAATTTAAGATGGCGGCGCCAAAACCACGGTAATAATACTTTTAGATAGTATTACCGTGCCAAAAGCAACCCCCTGCAGCCCTTGTACCCTCCCCTGGCAACCTTTCATCATGTACTAAACTGGAGTCACGCTGGTTTGTAAAGAACAAAAAATCTGCTTGCGATATAATATATAGGTATCATACATATAGATGAATGGGAAAAGTGTTTCCATATTAACCGCTCCAAGCCCATGCCCATCAGAGAAGTGGTGTAAAGTATACTCATTTTTTTTTCATACATAAAGCACAATCAATAAAATTCGTTTTTACTACTTAGAGATAATTTCTGCTCTATTAACTGACCCATCATTCTAGCAAGGTAAAGGTCTCTTCCACTTAAGTTTCAAGATACAGAGGGGTAATTTAATTAAGTGCTTTGTCGCTGAGAAGGTTACTATCTATTTAATGGCTTTTTTACTACCTTTGTCTTTATCTTTTCTTAGAAAATCGATAGTTATGTCGTTACCTAAAACACACGCGGCCAGCGGACCAGAAATTACGAAGATTAGCGCGTTCAAACAAATAAACAAACAAACTCTTCAACTTGATATATTACTATAGATATAATACATTTTAGATAGATATAGATATAATATATACGTAAGTTGTTTAATAAAAGCTGGCCACCGAGTCTGATATTAAGCAAGACGTCTTTTATACGTGTCTGAATTTTCACCTCCTCTCTGAAGCCCTTGAAGCGGCATCCAGTGCCATATTAAAGTCATATTTCTCAAAGCTCGTAGCTGCTTCTTGTAAAAATGAAATATCAATGTCGAAATTTATTCAATTCCTCTTCTTATATGCCTTTATAAACTGGGCAGGGGAGAGAACAATTACAGATAAATTGAGCGATCGGATGCACGTTTTAAAATTAGTGCTCTCAAAACTAAACCTATCTCAGGCACTGCCGTGATCCGTCCTCTGTAACATGATGAAAAAATCATCTGAATATGTAGTACTGTAACAGTATAATTTATTTATTTATCAAGAAAATTACTACAACTTATATCGGAATTACGACTGGCCCGTTGCCGCAGTAGGCAGTGACTCTGCCTTCCGCTCCGCGGGTCATGGGTTCAGTTCCCACCTCGATTTTTTGTGTATTATCTATATGAATGTATTTATATATTTCTACAAAAAATATATTTGTGCACAAAAGACGTATGTTACTTGTAACACATGCATGAAGTTGTCTACCTTCGGAACAGACGCCCGTGTGTCATATATATGTTTTGAAAATATAGGCTCTTATTGCCAAAATGTACAGTTTTCCATCGAAACGCGAAGAAGAAGAAGAATATTTAGAATAAATTAAAACATACCTTGGAAACAAGTTAGCTTATTACGCGCGATTATTCACCCTTGAAACGCTGCCTTTTTTAATTAGAAAAGGGTGCCTTCATTGGAATAAAAATTTCAATCAGGCATCCTACTATTTATATAACAAGAGACAACGGGCTTTAATAATTAAGTGCACTTTAAATAACTACTAAAAGGCTGGAACGAAAAACAGAGAAAAAAGCATAATAAAAGAACAATAACACGGGCCTTTAGCCCGTGGATAATAAATTATCATTAAAAAAATCTACTAAAACGCTTGCAGAAGCATTTCAGCAAAATTTTTAGGCTCTGGAATCTGGGAAATGTTTACTTTTCGACTACTGATGTCTTGAAGGCTGTCAACGCATTTGGGAGCTTTCTGATATTGCCTCAGTGGACTTTATATTTTCTATGATCGGTTATTAATATTACAGATTCCGGAATCCTAATCACTTGTTCCATTCCATTACATTTCTATCAATAAATACGTTGATGCATTATCAAGACATACGTATACAATATATACATATACAGGGCTATATGACACACGGACGTCTTTTCTCAAAGTGGACACCTCAATGCCTGTATTATAGGTGACATACGCATGTTATACGCAAATATTTTTTTAGTAATATATAAAACATGCATATATATAATACACCCAGACTCGAGGTGGGAATCGAACCCACGATCCCCGGAGCGGGAGGCAGGGTCACTTCCCACTGCGACAACGGGCCAGTCATAAAGATAATAAATAAATGAATATATTTGCATAATATTTAATTAATCAGACATAACAATTAACGATTATAATCGATGATACGATACGGTATTTAAAAACACAAATGTAGGTATATCTAATCAAGATGTTAAACGATGGCCATGTTTGTTTAGTTTTAGGTGTTCAGATACATAATTAAGTTTTGCGCAGGCCGAAAATACATCTGAAACATAATATGTGTAAGCACTCATTTAGATGACCGTCCGTTATGTCTTTGAAAGAAGTATCAGCGTTATCTATAATAGATAGAATATTTTAATATTTTTTTTTAATCGGAATAGTGGCAAAAATTTTCCAACTAATCTCAATCATTTGTGAGGTCCAGGAAAATGAAGTAAGACGAAGAATCTGTAACAAGAGCTAAAAGCCCTTAACAGTAGTACCGAATTGAAGATTGATAGTATGATTAAGCAAAGAAGGTGAACTGTTGATAATCACCTTTGTGAATAGCCACAAAAAACCACTGATGCAAGCCTGATGCTTCTGAGAAGTTACACATAGACTCTTTGATCTGCTCCAGTCATTAATCATATGTAACTAATTTGAAAATTAATTTGCTTCTATAAACGTGATGTCATCAGATAACGATAAAAGAGTAGTACAGACTAAAATGCCTTGTGCGTATAGGAGGCGATTCTTGACTTATTTGATAGAATAAAACACCTAGATATTCATCGATATATTTATATATAGAGCGTTTCTTTTTATTATTTAATCATCAAAAGAAAATGACTTCTTACACTCGACGCACGGCGCTATTGGCATCCTAAAATGTTTCCTGTAAATACTATCCCAGAATGGGGCACGATCGTCCAAAAACGATCCTCTCAATTCAAGTGTACTGTTCAAGTACATGTAGGGAGATCGATTAGCGCCCGCTGGTGGCCATGTAGGGTATGAAGAACCCTCAGGTACAGGTTTTCTGAAAAATTAAATACATTAAACTATTACCAAATAACGTTAAACTTTATACATTAAGTTTATAATTTATTTTAAAAACAAAATGCATGTGTTTATTAGCACATAAATTAAAAAAAAATAAAGCCAATGTTGGAGTAAGACAATCAAAATTTTCATTTTTAAAATAAAAACTAGATTTACGCTTAGTATACTTTGATTCAATTTTTGAATTTGAATTTTTATCATTCTCATATTTTACCATAGTCCAAGTTTGTTGTCCGTTTGGGATTTAACGAAAATTTTGTCTTTTAAAAGAATTAACAGGTATTTAATAATAATCTGTTAAGTATCTTTAAAAATATTTTAATAGCTTTAAAAGACCTATAAAACCAACAGTAATAAGTCAAGAAGAGGCTTACCCAGTAGTAATAAAATTTAACCATAGTTCTCTCATGACGGCTTTCATATTTTGATATTCTTGAGAAAGTTTTGTCTCGTCTCCTTCATCCATTATCGCAATTGTTTGATCACAGTGGGTAGCGCCACGAACGGTGGTATGGGGAATGTAATCTCGACTTTCATCAACAAAACCATACTTGTACAAATATATTTGATTGTTCCCAGCTTCAAATTGATGTTTAACAGAATTAGCTATACCGTAGCCAAACATGACATCAGTAAAGTAATCTATATAGCTTAAAATAGTTTCTACGCTAACAGGCTTATCTTTAAAGTAAAATTGTTTTACATTTTCTGCCACTTCATATCTTTCATTTTCGTCGGCGAATTGCAAATCTTCTGGTAAAAATTCAAAAAACTTTGTGTTCATTTCGTCTTTCCAAAACTCAAATAAAGGAATTCTGAAAATTCCTTCCATGTACGCCATGCCATATAACATGGGTACTTTAGGATAATCACCACGTTTAAGTATGTTTATAGGATGTTCTTCAAGAAACATTTCTTCTCCAACATCTCGTTCAATACACGGAGCGAATATTACGGAACTATTTTTGCTTTTCAAGTACTCTTCAGACCACAAATTTGAAAGTTGCGCGTTCTTAAAGAAGTTTTCTAAAGCGTTAATATCATCAACATTTTCAAAATTCGATGCTCTTGCTACATTTTTGGAAGTCCTAAGAGGATCCACTTGTATACTAAACGATGCAATATTAGCACCACTTTCAGGTATCACCTTTTGAAAAAGTCCTTTAGCCATTTTGGAAACCATGATTAAGTCTACCGCTGAACCTCCTGCACTCCATCCATCGATAGTGACATCATATGGGTTACCACCAAAACTGGCGATATTTTTTTGTACCCAACGAAGTAAAGCAACTTGATCTTTCATGCCTGCATTACCAGGTATATCCTTTGTACCAAGACATAGGAAGCCATGTGGACCAAGTCGATAGTTAAAAGTAACTGCTATCACTTTTTTGCTTCTAACCAAATTTTTTGGAGTTTGCATTGTACTATGTCCTACTTGATAGGCACCTCCATGAACGTACACAAGTACGGGTAGATTTATTTCGTGGGTGTCGGGTACAAATATATTTGCTATTAGACAATCTTCTCGCATTTTTATATTTTCTTCAATATTACCGAAGGTCATTTGTGGACAAATAATGGTTGATGTTTGTACTGCTTCAAATGGCTCAGTCCACGTTGGTGGAGGAAGTGGTGGCTATAAAAAGAAAAAGAAATATTTTTAGACGCAAAACAATACAAGACTTTATTTTAGCTAAGTGTAACGATTTTGCTGTATTGCTAGAAGTTACGTACATATGTATTTATATTGAACATAATTGTAAATCTCTATAACGATGCTTGTTTAATGCTCAATAAAGATGTTGCCTTAAACGATGTACAAAGTTATCCCTGTGAAATAATTGATGATTTATATTCTATTTTTCATAAATGAAACAAAATGTTTAAACCGAAAGCGATTATTTAATATAAAGGCTTAAAATCGTTGGATATGCAACAGAAATTAAATTTATAAAGTACATTACCCTAAACTTATTTGGGCCTATTGGTGCTGTAGCGTAAGGTATATTATAGAAGACGTAAATATCTCCATCCTTGTATCCTCGTACTGCTCCTTGATCAATGTCGACAATGCGTGACTCAAATTCACCTGGCGACGAATTTACCAGCAACGCCAAAGCGTAAACGATCAGCGCCCTCCACAACATGACTGAAAACAGTTTAGGAGTTCAAACAAAAGGCAAATGATTCAATCAAAATTCATGTTTATGAAATAATGTCTGGATGTCGATAGGTATGTCCAAAATAATATTCCACAAAACCTGTAATATTATATTTGTGTCGTGTAGTGAGTATAGTAAATATACTATGCCCACTACTATTAATTTCATTTATATGAATATTGTCATACATGGGTAATATATTGACTATGTTTTATCGCAAATTGATTTAGGCACCCAAAAAGCTTTAATTTGCTACTATCATCATGTACTATCTTTAAGTCCTCCAATTAAATTATAATATCAAAGGAGCTTTTGATATCATTTAAGGAAACTTAAATAAGGTAAATATTCGGAAATGGGGCTTCAGCTACAATTGTGGTAATATTTTGTTTTTACATTCTTTATTCGTCATATTCATTCGTCCACTTTTAGTTCAGTTGACAACTGAGAGTGCTCGAGGTCGTGCAGAGATCAATGGCCTCTCGCGTTTTTTAGGCGATGTCTACTGTTAAATGCGACAAGTGTAACATTGTGATATGTGAGGTGTTAAGTTTTATTTAAAATAAAATTGATGCAATAAACAATGTCAGCCTAGATTTAATACGTAAACAACATTTCTCGGATGAAGAAATTGACGAAGCAAATTGCTTAATGTACCAAGCAGGCCCACAACAAATGTTTAAGAAAAGAAAAGGCAATGGAAGAATGTAAGAAATATATTGAAGATATCATCGGATTATTGAAAGGAACGGATCCTGAGGATATACCAGTTTTTGAAGCAAAAGATCTTCAAAAGTGACCCTGAGTATCGTTTAAGTGACTTTAGTTGATAAGAAAAAAAAACCCATCTGAGACTGTTTCTTGGGTTCTCAGTGCAGGGCGTGTTGGAACTCTTGTAATCATTATCTTTTAAATCGTGTACCACCAAATTATATAATAACTAGCGGACCCGGCAGACGTTGTCCTGCCCAAACGTTGGGTTACTTACTTTTTTTTTTTTTTTTTTTTTTTTTATGTAACAAGGGGCAAACGAGCAGGCGGTACTCTCAAGTGACTACCGACGCCCATGGACATTCCAATATTTTCCTTTTTTAAGCTTAACAATACACAATATTCTATTTTAATATAACTTCTGTTTTTTCACCAATCCGATAAGCCTGTTTGCCATCTTAATTGCTTAAATAAAGTTGCCAGGAGCGTGTCAAGATATCTTATATAGAAGAGCTCTGTATCTGATACGCGATGAAGGTGTTTGTTAAATAAGTTTAAAAGCTGGACAACAGCTTTTCAGTCAAAATATATTTCCTAATTAGTTTATAGGCTTATCTTTATTTTGATTTGATTTTGTTTTATTTCATATAAATTTATAATATTGTTATACCTAATTTTTTATAATAATAGTTTTTAGTCTAATAATTTATCAGTCAGTGTAACTGGTTCACACCGTACTGATTTGATGAAAATTAAATAACTGAATAAATAGCATGGCAAACTTCCAGTCTCTACATCTAGTAGTTTTGAAATCCTAATGAGGAGCCAACTTGCAGGTCTACATTCGGGAGTCCGGACGGACGGACGGAGCGAAAGGGTTCCTTGTAGGATTATGGAACCCTAAAAAGAAAACATAATGTCATTTTATCGTTTATCTTAAATAGTAAGAGTTTTTTTTTTATTACATGAAATTAGCAATATCGATACCTCGCACGTAAGTTGTTGTAACCCCAAATTCCCAGCTGTACAGTAGAGCGTTACAAACAAAATTGTAATATAACAGTCACTTCTTAATATATTATGTTATACAATAATGTAATTCTCACAGTTGAATATATGTATACACAAATGAATTATATAATGAGGTTTTTATTTCAATTTACATGTTTGTAATCCTCTAATGTAAAGTTGGGAATACGAGGTTAAAACAATTTACGTGGGAGGTGTGGATATACAGTTTCTTGTGCAAGCTGCAGATACAATAAACATAGTAAGAAATACTAAGAATTCTTAGTTTCGCCAATTAATAATAAAGTTTGAATAAATAGTACTGCTTTCTTACTTCTTCGCCGCGATAAACTGTAGTTTTTCCAGCCATTAATTTCAAGTCTTTATTACCGGAAGTTTTCCTTAAAAATTCAGGGAATCCAAAAAAATATTCGTTGTTATACCATAAACTACAAGTTAGACTAACTTATGACAAATGATGTGTCATATAGTCCTATATAGATTTTTTTATTGAAAAAAATTAAAAAAATTGTTTGTCCGTATAGTCATTTTACGGGCGATAATTTCGTGATCGTGCCTCTCTATCGCTTGTTTCGCGCTCTCGCTTGCACGTTCGACTCAGGTAGAACGTGACTATGAGTCATGTCTTTTCGTACGTGCAGCCATCGTTCAACGATACAAAGACGTGTTCATGTCGATAAATTGTATTTTGTATTATTTTAAATAATAAAAAAATTAAAGTTGTCTCTTAAAAAAGCACCTAAATTTTTTTTTTCGCTCAATATGAAAAATTAAAGTAATATTATAAGTACCGAAAATGAAATCGAAGGCTCCATGGCTCAACGGTAGAAGGGATATACTGAAATTCGCATGGTATTGGATTCAAACCCCAATGCTATTGGGGTATTGTCCAAGCCACTCCTAATACAAGCTTTTAATTAAAGCACAAAAGGAAGGGAAAAGCGAATATTATATATAGATACCTAAAGAGAATTCCTTAAATTTGTGGGAAAGGCACACCAAGGTGAGAGGCTTTTTCGGCGAGGAATGAAAGGTGGAAGCGAAGGTCGATATGCTCAACCACCGCAAAGGAAGATCTTCGTGTCCGGGCTAGTTGGAGTCGCCCGGGGCGGCCGAGGGCCGGCAGCGCATCTGCTGGCCTTCTGGTCGTGCAGATGTCCATGGGCGCCGGTAGGCACTTCAGTGCCTGCTGTCTGCTCGTCTGCCCCCTTGTAACATAAAAAAAAAAATTACCTGTTATTGGCTCTAAGTGCGGCGAGTAGGCGGTCGGTAAAGAGAGCGGGGTAAGCGGAACATAGAGCCGTGGCTTCGCGCAACAAGGCCGCTTGCTCCGGCCACTCTGCCCCTGATAATCGTTCTACTACAAAGTTCAACGCTTCTTGGGCACGTTCCTGAAACCAACATTAACTTTCTATCTGCAATATAAACATAAATTTTATTAAAATAAATGTAACCTAATAACATAAGGTGAAATTTATTTTAGTAATGATTACATTAACATGAATCAATCTTACTCAAAAAGGCTAAATGATGTTGGAACACTTATTACTAGTCAGTGCCAGATTAGTTCCTTAGTATACTTTAGCAAAATTTGAAACGACATGAGCGTTGACGCTCGGTGTCGTAACCCAATTTTATTCAACAGATGCTAGTTAACTTGGGATGGAAGAGACGAACTTAGGATGGAAGGTGGTAGATAGGGGAGCCCTTAGGGGGTAGTACTTGTAGTTAGGGCAAGTAATCTCAGTCCGTCAGTGAGTCAGCACGTTACTTACCCTGCTGGTGTACCCGAGCGTGGCGAGCACGGTGGCGACGAGTTCGGCCGCTCGTGGCGTGGCGTGCGGGGCGCGCGCCGCCCGCCGCACGGCCGCCGTGTGCTCGGCCACTAAGGCCGCGCGGCTGCGTCCGACACTCGCTATTACCTGCACACATACAGATGTATAACATAGATCGACGGTGTTTGGGCACCCAAAATAAGTAAATAGAGACATGTATAGTAGATCTCATTTGCATATTGTTTAGGTCTAGCCTTATAAAAGGGGAATTTATATTATTGCCTTATCTTTAGGAAAGAAGGAAAGTCCTTTTCTACTCAGTGAGTTATAAAAGAAAAAAGGAAAGTTTTAGAACAAGCATAGTAATTTCGAAATTTTATAAGAAAAATCAGTGAGACATTTATTATAAATTTTCCATTTTTTTTTTAAAGTCATTTTAAATATACTAAGGAAATTTTATAAACGTTAATATTACCTGTAAGAGATCGATACACATACACCCTGGATCGTTCTGACTCGCAGTATTTGGGCACAAATACGATAGTAGCTGGGGTATTGCGGTCTTTAGCGCTTCCGGTCTCCGTGCAGCTATCTGTTCGAAGAGTGCAAATAAGGAGCTCTTTTCCACTGGCTCCGCATGCGGCAGCAGCGCTACCAGAGCTGTCACGTGCCCTTCTAGTGGATCAGGACACACTTCGTACAAGTTGGTCAGGATGCGACAGAGTGGGTAGTTACCTACAAATATTTTTTTAAATTAATGTAAAATGCAGAACATAAATATATAGCTTTTTTAAAATCTGGAAATATTAGATGGGTTAGCAACATCTACACATACATATAAATTAAGATTGGAGGATCTGTTTGTAACGTCGAAATTGTAGCCAAAATATAATTAGAACATTTTTGTCTGTCCGTCTATTTGTTCCGGGTAATCATCAAAACGGCCGATTTCAACAGGACTTGCTCTGACAGATAACAGATGTACCAAGAAGTAACATAGGCTACTTTACTTGGAAAAATATTTTGGGTTCCGAAAAAAAATGTACAAACTTAAAATTTAAAACATTCACTGAAATTGTGAGTATACAATATATGTATAAAATTTTGGTTTTTCTTCAATCATAGCTGTAACCTGCAGCTTAGCCCTTGTTGAATTTAAAGGCTTTGTTGAATATTGAGGGTTTAATTGTTATTAATTATTCCTTGTAACAACATTTACCAGTGAAATTCCTGCGGAAATCGATCAGTCTATTTAAATTTCAAAATTTTCAAACATTGATTTTTACTAAAAGAAAGAGCGACAATAGTAATATTCTTTCAGATAATCATTTGGAAGCGTATCGTTGTAACGAAAGTCCTCATACTTTTCTTATATGAAATTAATAAAACTAGTACATACGCTGAATGCAATCTAGCTGATAGCTGTACCAAAGAGTGTTACCGGCTTAATTAACTCTTAGAACGCATCGTACTTTGTAAGAAATGTCACAAACTAAACAGGAACGAAACAGTCGAAAGGGGAAACATAAAATACGATGTAATAGGAGTTACAACAGTAATCTCGCTCCACATTAAATGAAATTCCTAACGGATGCTCTCCAATAAACAGCACAACGTAACACAATACCAGGAGACACCCGTCTTATAACAGCGCTACATATTTAAACCATTATCGTACGACGCGGAAGTGAAGGATGATATCCATTGCTGTCTCAGACCCAAAGTCGAGTAATCCTTGCGAAACAAATGCGACAATAAACGTCAAGTGATAGGAAGATATATTATATTGTGTTTTACAGTTTCCTCGGAGTCAAATTTCACGAGTGCGAGAATTAAGAGACGACAGTATGTAGTTGCAAAACTGCAAAATAGCTGTAGCTGATACGAATGCGATGAGTTGCGATTGTTCAAAATTAAATTTTAATTTAGATTTATTTATGATCTGGGTAGTACAAAGATTTCCAAAGATAGAAATCGCCTGAGGGCCCCCTTGTAAGGTGTCTTCAATATTGACCACTTTTAGTATCTTTATGTTAGAAGATAATTGATAAGAAATAATGAAGGTAATGACCCAAAAGACACTACAAGATCTGATTATATTATCCTGAGTTAGTAAATTGCCACGATGTTCGGTTTGATAGTTAAGGCGTACAAGCGTAACAAATAAACTCACACATACATGAACACTATTAAGATATATTAAAAATAAATTAATGTGAAACTAGCAATGCGAATATACTGCATTGTACACACTTCATGTGTGGTCTGTCATTATGTAAATATGCGCACATTATATGTACTCAACCATAATCCTTAAAATATAGGCCATAACGGTTTAAGTCGCGTGCTTGCGCTCGAAGAATTCATACATATGTAAAAGGATCCACCACCATGACCCTATGGCACACTACGAAGACAATGGAATTTGAATTGAATTGAATTCAAATGGATACAGTCTATGAATCACGGGGAGTTAATAAGGGAAAAGTTGCCACAAGATTGGCTTGATTATGGCTTAGCAAGATAATATGACTGACAGTAGAAAATAATTAGAGAAATTTAGCACATAGAACCCTTATTGTAAACAGTGAACTAAACTTAACTTTTAAAAAGTAAATATTTATTGTTATAAAAATGTACACACGCGTATGTGTGTGAGTGTGTGTATGTTAATTAAGTGGCTGTTACGTACAATTTACTAGACGATTGTGATTGGTATGTGGCGTCGGATATAGTATGTTGTGATATAGTATGTGCCGGTACACGGCTTCCTATATAGTTGTCTGCCTTAGGATCAGACAACCGTATGTATTTTTTTTTAAAGAATACTAGGAATACTTTTTAGGTATGTCTAATATTCCCTTTTCCCCTCCTACTAAGCTTAAATGAAAAGCTTGTATTAGGAGTTCTAAAGGCTTTTGAGCTAGCATATACTATAAGATAAAACTTTCATAGAATCCATGCTAATATAATAAAGATCCTAATTTATATGAGCGTGCTAATTACTGTCAATAACTGCCAAACAGATTATTAAATAACATTGGTGATAAAAGCCCATTTATTAAGAAATCTTTTAAACTATGTACTTAAATTTAGAGAATGACCCTTAAAAGTAAGGCAAAATATCAGGAAATGCCTACAGTAGGGTCATAAGATATTGTAGACAGTATTTTACGCAAATAAATATTTATGATTTATGTTTCCTAATATGATCCTTTAATTGTAAGGCAAGAGGCATCACAGTAGCACATATAAAGATAGTGATTAAAATTGCAATAAACTTATTTCGCAAACCAATCATTGTTCTTTCCAATCCCTGAAGCAAGGTCAGTAACTACATTATACTTCACTATCAATTGGCCACCGACGGCATGTAAAAAAGGGTACACTATCCGCAAAGGATATAAATTGATTTCCTTCAGTTCGCCGGTATTCATTACACACGAATACCGCTCACCTTGTCGAGGGACTGAAAATTTCCATATTCTATTAGCTTGTTATATTCCATGGGCTCCTTTTGTCCTTCCATTGGCTTTTCACGGGCTAGTTTTACAAGATATTATATAATCTCTTATTAAAATCTTTTGGTTATTTTCACCTGACCAGTTGTCTGTCGGTAGTCCAAACTGGGAAGTTATATCCTATTGAGCTGAACATTTTGCATGCATATATACTGTGTCAATGCAATATTATGATGACATGGAATTGACCTGTTGATGGAGCTGGAAGGTGGCCATAGGAACTCCGTTATAGAAACAGTATTGAATTTGGACTCGTATAATTCTTCTTGACTTGTAATTGGCGTTTAGATAGTATCCAGGGTCTGATGATGCCGTTTCGTTCGGTTTGTAAAAGTTCCTGATAGCCTAAACCCCTCTTTAGGCCCGAAACGCATTTGCGAGCCTCCTGACGGTGCACCATTCACTTAGATGAACCGCCTGCCCGTTTGTCCTTTGTAAAATAAAAAAATAAACATTAGGCGGTGCCCTCACCCTTTTCTGGCCTCGTCGTGGGAGTCATTACTGTGATATAAATATTCAAACCTTTATAAACTTTGTTTTCGATTTCCTTTATACATTTCATACTCGATTTTATTCTAGTTTAATACCCATCGAAGCTTACTACTCGTATAATACCGCTGGCTTTGATGTCGAACGTCATGAAATCTTTAGTCATAACAAACAACAAAAATATTTATACACGAGGAAAAATATTGCTTTGACATACCATTACGTAGGGATTACGGGAATATTCATATGTACGGTATATTCACGACTTGTACCAATATGAGTTTCATATGCTGAAAAATTTACGTCGTAGAAAAATTCTGAAGAGTAAAATGCAACGCTGATTGGTCGCGTGCTATGATATTCAATAGGATTGGATCTTGCAGTAAGTTTGCATTTTCCAACAACAGTTGCAAACTCCATATTTCTTGTAATTTTTCATTATTACGTTCTTTTAGAAATCTACTTGACTTAGCAAATCATTATGGTATGAAATATTAAGTTGATGTGGCAAATGACCCGACGATCTGACGATCGTTGGAAGCTGAAGGTCCTTGAGTGGCGATCACGTACTGGAAAGCGAAAGGCAGGACGTCTTCCTACCAAGTGGGCTGGTGATCAAAATCGCCATTCGTGGAGATTGATGGAGGAGACTTTTATCCAGCAGTGCACGTCCCCAGGCTATCACCCTAATTTTTTTTGTGTAAAGATACATATACTTCAAAATGCCCAAACTCACCGGTCTTCGTTCGTGAGGTAGTCCACGACGTGCTCGAGTCCCACCAGGTACACGAAGTCAGTGTTGCTGGGAGACGGAATGAAGTTCATCTCTGGCGGGGGAGGCTTGGGGGGAGGGATCTGTGTGAAAACACACACAAAATTAAATATGAACTGAGCAAGTGCGAGTCAGACTCGTGCACTGAGAGTTCCGTACCATCACGTAATACTTTTAAGTTATTATGAGATTTATACCTTTCATAAGATATCCTTTATGTTGACAGTTATTGAAATTTTTTATGTGACGTATCTACATATTTACAGTGTTCGGATTTATTCCTGTAATTGTGTTACAAGATACATAGCGTTTCCCATGCTTCTTCCGTGAATTTATAGAGAGCAATGTAATAATTTGGGTTTATAATAAAAGTTATACCTGAAGCAGGGTCTTCTCTAGCTGTTTGCGCAGAGCCAGCTTGGCAGCGGCCTGGCGTTGGGCGGGCGTCTGCGTGTCCTCCGAGCTTCGGGTGCTCGTCTGCGCACACCCCCAAATGTTACAACACGAGACAAAACAATATTTACATACTATGTAATATATCAAATACACATATACTAAGTTTAAGGACGTCAGATATAGAGTGACCATCATCGACAGAGCTAAAGTGGATTTGGTAGGACACACGCACTAGACTTGGTGATGCTTGTTGGTCTACGAATCTAACTAAGTGGTGGCCTAGATTTGGTTAGAGAAACCCTGGTCATCCCATGGCTCGATGGGCGCATGATTTGAGGATAGTGACGGGAGTTGGTTGAATGAGATTGGCATGGGATTGGGAATACTGGCAGAAATGGAGCAGCCCTCCCTGCAATGACAGTGATGATGACGATATCATACACAAATATGATATCAAATTGGATAAAGCATCTCTATAAATTGGACTTAGTTCAAACAAACTTTCAAAATCCGTATTGAATCTGCCTTTCTAAACGAAATGTATAATTAATCGTAATTAATTCCATCGACATTATTAAAGATATAGAAAAATAACTTAGATTTAAGTCGAAATTAAGATTTTCTCTTTTAAATACTAGTAGTCCAATCATTTGGTAGTTCTTATGGTGAAACGAGGCTGAAAGAAGATATTGTCAAAAAACTGCCTTTTGGCGCCATTTTTCCAATATGGCGGCGATAGAAAGCAGAAACACGCGGTGGCAAAGTCGAAACTCGGAAAGAGTACGTGAAAATCTATATAAGTACCAATTTTCAAAACTCCCGAAAAATCTTCTAGATAAGCGTTGTTTTTCAAACCAAGCGACTAGACCATAGTTTTGATTTGAATAAACAATAATTAAAATTAGACCTTATAATATAAAACATGTAGGGCTTTCGTAGAAAGCCTTTGAAGTCAAAGAACCCCATTCAATACATTATTTTTTCCTACTAATATTTTTTATGGTACATGACCAGTTGACCACTGTGGTCCATATACATTTATTACCAGAAATTCGTGGTTATGTTCATCCAAATGGTCATTGACTACCGACGTTTAGAGTATAAGTTAATTTGTAAGACACTTGTTCGTTTTTTTAAAGACATACTAGCGGACCCGTCAGGCGTTGCCCTGCCTGAATTTAGGCTCGTCTCTTATTAGCCAATTAAACAGTCTAGTGTATGTCTTTTCCATGTAACGTGACACTGGCTGAATCTAGACTAAAATATAAAGCTGAAGAGTTTGTTTGTTTGATTATGCCAACGAGTAAACAATACTAAACGTTCCTCAATAACTGAATGAAAACTTAATTTCCGGTTGTAATTAAGAAGTCAATCTCACTTGAATGAAAAATCCACTGGTACCCAGAGTGATAAATTGTAGAACTACCTGCAGTATTATTTCCCACACTGGAACGCGTCTGAAGATGAATCTTCTGAACAAAGACGACACCAGGCGATGTGCTATAGCTGCTGACCCCACCGCCCACATCAGAGTCGGCACCGCTGATAAGTGATTGTCACCACATTTTATCCAGTCCAGGAACTGTAAATAAAGATTCAATCGTAAGAAAATAGGAGAAAATTCATATTTTGTCATTAAATATGTGCGGGAATGACGATATCATATCGTATCGGTTTTTTTATATTACAAGGGGCAAGCGGCACACCGAAGCGACTACCGACGCCCATAGATATCCGCACGACTCGCAATGCGTTGCCGGCCTTTAAGGAGGGGTTTAGATCACAGGGAACCCTCACAAACCGAATAAAACGCGACACAATACCATCACTTGATGTGACATCATTACCGCTACTTCACGATCTTATGTAAGAAAAATGTACTGGTATCTGGACTCGCCTACCATATTACGCGCTATCTCAATATGATATATAGTTAAATTGTTCCCAGAAGATGACGTGTGTGCAAGGATATACCTCGAAAATCATCCTATATCGTATCCTTAGCCAATGCCGGCCCGAGGAAAATTTTAGGATGAAGCGAGATGCAATTATAGCGGCCTCCTTACTTACCTGTTTATATTTTTTAATATAAAATATATTTAAAATAATCGCTTATTAAGAGTCGGCGCCTGGAGCGGCCGCTCCCCTTGCCCTATGTTACGGCAAGCTCTGTCCTGAGCTTTTACGAGTTATGATTACTGGGGTGTTATCTAGTGTCCAAATTCAGACATCGATATTATACCAAACAATTCCTCTGGACACTCGCAATCCCGCATGCGGTAAAATTAACAGAATTACCAGACATCTTTGCAAATCCAAGAGTCTAGGCCGTTTGGAATGGAATCGGTCGCCGAACGACGAATTTTCGTGCCGCTCTACTTTGAATATACAAATCTATATCAAAACTACGTTCAAATACCTCAATACCCGTTTGTCTGACATAATTCAGCACGATGGAATACCCCATGAATGCTATCATAACTGTCACATCAATTTAGTCGGTATGCCAGACCCAATTATAGTCCGTTCATCTTATTTATGTACGAAATTCCTATTTTAAGTAACCATTTTCATTGTAAATACATTGACATGTTGTTGGCATTTGTACAGATTATGGGGAGAGCAAAGTTTAATGTCTAATAATTTTGAGGTAATGTTTAATTTTCGGGTAATCTATTTGGGAAATAATAATTTTTTAATTTTGTAAAAAAATAGTCAAGCTATAGCTTAATTACTGCTTTCTATGTAGTTCAACAAAACATTCTGCCGGTTTTGCATAATGTCGAGAAGACGCTAAGGGGTCATCCATAAATTAGGTCACACGAATTTTACGACTTTTCTCCTCCTGGACACAGATTGACATACTTTCTATACTCCCTCACCCTTAGTGTCACGTCACAAATTTTCTAATTTTATGCATGTAGGTATTTTAAAAAATTAAAACTAAACAGCAGTTTTAAGTTATTTTTATAATTTTTTCTTTTTTTTTATGTTACAAGTGGGCAGACGAGCAGGCAGCAAGCACCGAAGTGCCTACCGGCGCCCATGGACATCTGCACGACCAGAAGGCCAGCAGACTACTTTGCCAACAAAAAGAAAAATTGTCTTTTTATGTTATTAAAAAATATTTGGTGAGTGTGTATATTATGGTATGTCTTGTACATTTATATTTTGTTCTTATGTTTAGTTTACTTACTTTGCTTAAAAAAATGATGTTGGGAAGTTTTCAATACTTTAAAATGAATTATTGATAAATGAAAAGAAAACTGCCTCCAAAAAACACCAAGGAACTGAAAAGCAAACAATATGAGTACTTTCATATGATGTAGTAGAAGCCTACTAATGTGTTTAAGTCTGTACCAAGCCAAACAGATTTCTCCGGTAAATCAATGCACATGGTACCAACTCTAACACATCAGTGCAATCGCAACACATTAGTTCCTTGATGTTTTTCTAAGGTTTTCATTTTATAAATAAATAATTTACTTTTAATTTTTGTGTGGAAGGTAGTATTTTGTATATATATGTGGTGTGTATACCAACTAAAGACACTCCTCTAATGACAGGTGAGATTTTGGAGTAAACAAAAAGATTATCAATGTATAACATTGTTTATGTATATAAATTTATATAATTTCATTGATAATTGCTAGATTGATTTTGATAAAAATTTATGTAGGACCAGCTTTGAAGTATGGTCTACCAAATAAAAAAAGAATCATCATCAAAATCTGTTCATAACTGGTGGAGCTATTGCATAACATACAAGCAAAAAGATTAATTGATAAATACAGAAATATTCATAATATGCTAAATTTGTATGGAACCAAATGATAACTATTCTTATTCCACATCAAATTAAAAAAGAATTACGCAAATCGGACAGTAAATCTCAGTGTAATTGCTGTACATGTACATAAAAAAATATAACAATCGAATTGGGAAACACATTTTTTGAAGTTGATTAAAAGTAGAACTCTTTATTTTATTAGTGCTGGAGACTGCTATGTAACTTTCTATGGATCATTGATAACCAATAGGAAATTTATATGTCACAATGTTAAATATCTTAAGATATTTAACATTGTGATATATAAGTTGTCATTAAATTATATATATAAGTTTCTATTAAATACATTTAAAACTAAAGTGTTAATATTTTCAAACACAAACTGGTATTGGATTTAATTGATGTGACAGTTAAATTACTTCATCAATATTCATTGATGTGTATAAAATATTTATTAATGAGTAAGTGACACAAGTTTTTATTGTTAACAAAGACTTCTATTATTAAGATTCATGATGCTGTGTTTTGACCGTCACAACACATGAATTTACCGTAAAGACAATTTATAAGTAAATTAAGTAAGTTATAATTGTGCGGGCGTCAAGAGCAAGATTTTATTAAAACTTAATGAAAGATATAATTTTAGAAACAGCCTCACATAAATTTTCTCATTGAAATACTCAAACTCAAAAACTATTCATTAAATTTTTTATAAGTACTTATGAATGTTAAATGTAGAATTATTATTATTGTTTTAAATCAGGATCAAAAATATAAATTTTTAAATGAGTTTACATTTTATAAAATGTTGAAATTTTTTCAAAGACATCTCCTGAATAACGTAGAGGTGTTTTTAAACAAACATGTACAGTGAACACTTAACACCTAGTAGTACAGTGAACACTTAACAGAATAGTGTAGTACAGTGAACACTTAACAGCCTTGTGCATTACTATCAATGCTTTCCAAATGACACTCCCAGACCAGAGTAACCTAGTTAGATGGGGGAAAGCAACTGAAAAAACATGTCATCTCTGTGGTGAGGCAATAGGTACAGCCAGACACTTGCTCGCGACAACAACACCATCACTAGACGTGACAGCATTGCTGCCACTTCACGCCGATCTCATGTGAGAAAGAGGTACTAGTACCCGGACGCGCCGGCCAAATTCGGCTACAAGCATGGCGCTACCTCTAATTAAGTAATTAATGTTGTTTAGTAAACAGTTTGCAAGTTTATTATTTAAAAGTAGTCGTTCAGGTCAATTATAATATAATTATACAAAAAGAAACTAAAAAGTTATATAAACGGTTATAGAATACTTGGATCCGATAAATAATATCATGTGTATTATATACAGTATATATATATATAATATTATGTTGTTGACAATAGAATAGCATTATTTTGCGAAAATTCATGACATACGTATAAATAGTGTATTATTGTCTAGCATTATAAGTATAGATCTGCGTATCTTTATAACAATGTACTTTGCATCAGACAATGGTTCCTCGTTTACTTATATTTTCCTCCAAGATGCAAATTCTATTGTGCATATCGCATTTGCTGCAAAAAATACATCGAGGTTATTCAAAATGTTAGCAGTTGTATTCTATTAAAAGATGTATTTTTTGGGTGGATATTCTTTCGCTAACTAAACTTAAGGATTTCGACAGTAGACGCAACTACATTTGTGCCTGCAGTTTTTTCTTCGGTAACTTACAGTACAAATAGAATACGAGTTAACATTCGCTGGTCGAGAGGTGTAGTATTACAAACAATTTAAAAATATATCCTTTCCTTGTAGACTTAGGGCTAAGAAATCCTTACTGAGTTAATTTATTTAAGGATCTGCGACAAAAGCAGATTACAAAACACTTACAGGAGATCACACCACATCCATATAGACTAAGCAATCATAAACCTAGAGGGTGAAAAACGACATTATTATAAGAACGTTAGTCGTACCTCAAAAATAATATTACAGGGCAACCTCGATTTAACAAATCGGAGAAGAACAAGAAAATAGTCGTTATATCAAGTAATTCGTTGAACTGAGGTTTGTTATGTTGAGGTAAGGTTGGTCTAAAATTCGTTATAAAGAGGTAAAAGAATAGTTTTACGAACAAAAGCGTGTCGAAACATGTCGCAACATGATTCACATACTATAAGATTAAGAGTTATATATTGGTGGGAACTTTCTTGAACTGTCGACCACGTTTATATACGATGCGGAGGCAGCCGTGGTAACTACCTTCCCTTTGGTCTGGAGCGAGCGTTTTTTAGGGCACCTTTTCTAGCCCCCTCCCTGACTGAGCAGGGAAAGCAGTGCTATCCTAAATAGGGCTGCTTTGTCACTTCAGGTGTTGCCGAATCCTCACTGTTGCCCCGGCTCAGTGAAAAAACGACCACGGTGCACATACACCCCCAAAGACGCCTGCATGTAGGAATCAGACAAAGTCCGGCGAGCATCATGAAGGTTTGGATGTTGTGTCTGGCCGTCGATTTCTAATGCCCTCTACCGACGCCCCAGGCCTTCCACCTTGCCTTGCTACCTTGCTGAGTCCGCCAAAGCCCGTTACATATCTGCGGTGGGTTGCCTTCCCCACCAAGGTAGACTTTATGCACATTACGGGAGGGTTCCGTTTAAAGCTGAACATCAAATGACAGCCCCCTCTCCAGGTTTAGCCCGCGAGCCAACGCGATTTACCGGGGTGTGGCCGCTGTGTGCACTACAGCTTCTTGGAGCCACTGGAGAGAGATTGTAGGTGACTTTAGGACCTGACTTTGGCTGCTTTTTAAGCTAAGCTACCTGACTAAAGACAGTTGAAGATCACCCACTACACCCCGGTGGGTTTTGAACCGGGTACCTTGCGGATTTCAGTCCATACCTTATACTGTTGAGCTATTGAGGTTCAAAAAATTTTTACTTTATTTTTATTGCTATGTTTTTATTGTTTTATTTCATTAGTTTTATATTGTAATTTAGCAGTTAGGTTTTAGATTACATTTTTGTGTTAGGGTTATTTGCCGAAAATAAATGTTCTATTATTATTATTAATATTGATAGGACTAAAAAATCATTAGGAAAACTATTTTGACGGAAATCGGACAATTTTTAATAAAAATTTAACGTTTTTTTTTTCTTTTGCTACTGATGGGGCCCGCACTGCGGATGCACATCGACCCGACTGGATCTTTTGTACTCGCCCCGTTAAACTTAACAAATACCTCTATTATAAAGTTTAAAATTTAACAAATACATCTATTGTGTATCGTGTATCAGCGTGTCTTGGTCATTTTGTAGTGAATATTTTGTTAACGTGCTATAATGTTTTTTTTTCTTATGTGCTTTCAGATGATAGAGGAGTCCGGTGACTGGCTAGTGGGCGGCAACCTCGAAGTGTTTGAGCGCGTTCGCTGGGACGACGGCCTCGACAGCTATCGGCTAACCCCCAACGAGCTGAGGAAGAAGTTCAAAGAGCTCGAAGCCGACGCGGTGTTCGCTTTCCAGGTGAGCATTTATAGACTTAGGCTAGCTAGCTTCCATACTTTATCCCGGTCTAGAACCAGGGTCTGCTCAGATTGCAGAAGCTGTGGCTATGACCGAGTATTGTCCGACGTCATCCCAGGAATCCCCAAAATCTCAGTGTCATTAATCCTCAAGGAACCCCTCGATTGTACGTGCCTTCCGAAACACGGAGGTAGATGGTAGGGTATTAGTAAACCTGTCTTAGAATGGGTCACCCGTCTAACACTCGGTCGCGGTAAGGAGTGCTTAATCTGCCGATCGACTCAAATGCCGCCTACCGATTGGGCTATAACGTCTTCTGAAAAAATATTTAATAAAATATGTTTTTTTTTTTCTATAGCTAAGAAACCCCATCCACAACGGTCACGCGCTGTTGATGCAGGACACGCAACGGCAGCTCGTGGCGAGAGGATTCAAGAAACCCGTCTTGCTTCTGCATCCGTTGGGTACGATCCTTTTAACTGCCCAATTTCTTTTTCGTCACATTCCGCCATCTCAGACAATTGTACTAATTGTAATTGTAAATGACACAACTCAAAACCACTGTACGAAAAGCTGTGTAATAAAATACACTCTGCATTTTTAGTTTCAAATAATTAAGGACATAGGAAAATACTAATTAGGGAACAACCATTACGTCACAGAGTTTTTTCGATTTTAACCCCAATCCCACCGCACTGTCTTTGTCACATTTTTGAAACATCACGCATATTTTAAAGTGAAAAAAAAACAGAAGTTAAAATTTTTGTTGAACGTTCTAAATTTTGATATGACGTCACAAAACTTTTGAAAAAACCCCTCCTCCCCTACCCCCTAATGTCCATTGCCAAACAATATCACGTTTTGGTGATTTGATACTCTGCTCGCTAGGGTGTTTGTAATTAAATACTAATATATAATAGACTCAAACTAATTCCAATAAATTCATTAGTGACGTCACTATTAATGGTCACAGCAGATTTTATTAAGTAGAATTCTGCTAAATTATTTAGTGAACTAAGTTTATATTGTATTTAGGCTGGCCCGTTGGCGCAGTGGGCAGTGACCCTGCCTTCTGCTCCGGGGGTCATGGGTTCGATTCCCACCTCGAGTCTGGGTGTCTTCGCTGGGATTCGCGAGGTGATCTACCGCGAGGAGATCGACTTCGCAAGTCATCTATCGATATTCGGAACGTCTGTTTGTACGATGGATTGGTTCTCTGGCACGCAGAAATACTGAAATCTATATTGTCACAATCGTATGTTCGTTCTAATACGAAGCTGCAGTGGAGTGCATTGTAATTAGATCCCCAAACGTGATTGAAGGGTATTTCTTGGTAACCGATTCCGGGTTTTGCTTTCCAGCCTGGACTTAAATGTTCCAAGTTCAGGCACAGGTTTGAACCTCCGTCTTGAAATAGCAAAGTTTTCGGGCGTTCGAGTAAAATGCCGCCCAATTTCTTCTCCTGCTCTTGACAGTAGTATGGTGCACACGGAGTGTCTTCGAAAACGTATAGACGTATACTATATTCGATACACGAGTCGCTCAATGTGGCAGGCGCGTACACGGCCAATTGAAGGGTCTTTACCGCTTTTCCATTAAAACTTTCACCAACTAGCACAAACGTCGAAAGCATGTCAGTGACAAGGAATATTTTGTCGCTGTCCAATTGCGTAAAAACAGGAGTGTTTATTGTCTCCTGTCCGAGGCTTACGATCTTTTTCCACTGGGGTTGCGTGTCTGTCTTGGCATGATTATGGTCTATAGCGTAGAGTGCGAGATTCCAGAAGCCATGTTTAAGGCTGGCGCAGTGTGGAATCTGAAGGATAACCGACTTATTAAGCTGGAGACGCGGCGGTCCACATTTAACTACTGGGCTGAGTTGCGTGATACCTGCGGGCAAAAAACTGTTTCAACAAAATGTTCTACGATGTTACCGACGGTCGCCTTGGGCTTGCTGGATATTACTTTGCATAAATTACCCGTTTCGATTTCACGGTATAATTACATAGTACTCTTTAATCGTTTATATTTATAGCATCTAGTGTTCTTTTTAGATCTTATTGTTTTTACTGGTTTGAACAGGACTTGCAGCAATACCTTTTTATCTGTATTTCCATTTACAATTGAATTATCTCTTACAAAAGTATAAGTTTAAATTGTGTATCTATTATAGTGGTGTGTGTTAGAGTTTTAATGAAGTATTCTAAAGCAACCTTTTGGCTGGTCAGGGTCACTTAATTAAAGATCATTATTTCTTAAATTTCTCAATAATGTGGCCCGTCTATATCTCATGATATAGGCGGGCCACATTATTGAGAAATTTCATGTTGACGGACCACACCTATAAAATAATTATTTGGAAATAGGTGTTTAGTTATATATCTCTGTAGTAGACATTATAAGTGATAATAAAAATGCTAAATGTTAGTACATCACAACCAAAATGTATTTATAAGAATAAGATTGCCATTTACAAACACTGCTTTTTGCTGTCGAACCTGTTCTGGAATAATAAAAGTTTTCTTGTAGATTTATCGTTTTGTTGAAATATCAGTCATTAATTTGACTGACGTTTGCCTATTCACAAAAAAAAATGAGTGACTAACATAATTCTATATAAGTATCAGAATTATTAAGAGGTACAAATAAGATATTTACCTTTACCAATTCTCGATCTGTATCGGTCGTCCTTGACCACGGCTACATAGATCTGTTCTCTTCGTCCCCTGCTAAGAGCACCTTCGGGTATGGACAACGCAACTCCGGCTGCGGGCAAAGCGAGTCTCGCCCCAGCACCAGATATCGAGAGCGACTGAGAGATAGGTGAGTTCGACACAAGTTCTGCTAGCTGGAGCGTTACTGACTCGTTAGCTGCGTCGTACATGGAACCGGCTGAAAGGATTCCTTTTTCTCTCCATTTTTTTCTTATTACAATCATTTTTTTAATTTTTGATGTTGAAATTGCTTTAATTTTCCCTGTCCAGGCGGGTCCAAACACCCATTTAGGGGGATTCCAGGAAGGCTTTTTCAGATTGTCGTACCATGATTTCTCGCTATCCTTACGAATTTGCCCAGCAAAATACAAGCCGTTAACCCAACCTCCTGCGTTGGGTAAGATAATAGATCCAATTGCTGCCCAGTTTGCCATTATTGCGTCACTAATAGAACTAAAAGTAAATAAAAAATTCTATGTACACATTGTTGTATATTCATATATCATTGTGTTGCAGGTGCAAGGGTGTCGCCAAATGGAGGCAAGGAGGGGTATTTGCCTCCCCCTAGAAATTAAAAAATTGTAGGCAAATCCAAAGAAATCAAAGTCCTCAGTTTCCTCAATTGTTTAACTGACAATTATCACACAGGAAGAATGTGTAATGAAAGTAGTTTTTCTATTCCAAGTATTTTAATTCATGCTGTAATCTGAGCCGTATTTAAAATTCAGACTCTTCCATCTTCCATTTTGGGCTACCTTCCCTGGGGCATCGGCTAGCAACACTCTTGCCCAGGTGTAAGATTTAGAGGTCTCTTGCACACAAACTCTCTTCCTGGTAGCTAGTATTTTCTAAACTACCTAGCGGAATTTAGAATAACCTTATTACTATGATATAAGATGGATAGATTCTGTAGAAAACATATAGCAACACCTTTATATAAAATTCTTTGATAAATAGATTTAAAAACACAAAATAAATCCTAATAAAGAGATATTGTTAACTACAATTACATAAGTATTGTGGCTTATCAGATATTTGTTATTATGGTTATTTACGTCACAAATATGAAAATATTACAGCCGCACTAAAGATACACCTCTATATATAAACTTGTGATCCATAATATGATCTTAAAATTTACCATGATTACATATTTTTATACTTTAATTATATAAGTACTATCCATTAATCAATTAAACATTGACTTGTTCGATTTTCAAACTTTATGCGACTTATAACTTAGTTTATAACTATTTACCCGGAAAATTCAATATAGTCTTGTATTCTTTCCATTTTAAGATTATTGAATTTTTAATTTAAAATAATTAACGTCAATCTATATCACGTTTTATTGGCTTTATAAGTGAACTTGTGCAGACAACGTATACTTAATTCTATTGGTGTTTAATTAATTAATCTTATCAAAAGTCAAGATATAAAATTGGATTTAAATTTAACTAACGAATTTTTAATAACAATTAAGTGACAATCGGTATTACCCAAATATTAGTCTCAAAAAGGCACTTAACGATAGATGATGTAACTTCTTATTAAAAAACACATAAACTGACGATATTATGTTAACTCTTTAACTTTAGACGGTGAGTAATTGTTTACCTAAACTATTAAACTACTACTATAAGTCTAATGATTAAAAATATACAGAATAGTTAATCAAGATTTCTAAGAGAAAACTTACAAGTAGACTTAGAAGTGGAAATTAATATCCCACGATTCTATTGTTGAATTGGACTGTCGACTGCAAAAAATATCTGTTCAAAATGGGAAACTTGGTGAAATTCACTGTATTACCACCGGTATCTTAAGTATATAAATGTCTAAATTAGAAAAGTATACCTGGTTTGATGAAATATATGATGCAATACATCCTCTTCAGTTTAGTCGGGTAACCCGGTTTAATTCCAGATATCGTGACTTTATACGTTCTGTTTCACGACGAATTACTGAATTCAAAATATAGTATAGACCCCAGTATTAATATTATTACCCTGGTAATTTTGGAAAATGGAATAGTTACAAATGAAATAACATTTATTCTGTTTAATAATAGAGTTATGGTTTTGATGATGATCATAAGATTTAAAGTAATAATTAGTAGTTAGAAACGTTATAAGGCCGGGTTCAGATAGAGAGACATGTGAATATTTCCCATTTTGGGTCTATTTGATGTTGCAACAACTTTCGTAGGCTTTAAGCTTTACTTCAAAGGTAATCGAAATAAATAAATATATAATATTGAAAGAATGTCATATTTTTGTGAAGCTGTTTTTTTCATAACCACTATTTAGTATACTTATAAATATTCTGATTGTTGCTTGTATTTATTCGGTTTGTCTGTAAGAAGCATTATGTACCTTATCACTGCACGTAATTATCTTTATATTTGAGAATTAGCACTGACAAAACTTATAGATACATGTTCAATAGTCATTAAGGAAAAACGAGGTGCCGATTTTGTTTACAATTTACATTCATTTGATTCATTATATTCTGTGTTTAACCCGGTAGGTAACATAAAGTTTTGTTTTAACCTCTAATTTTTGTACTTCATTTGAAAATCAAATCAAGATTTGTTTTATTCAAGTAGACTTAGAGAGGTTTTTTATGAATTATAAAATTATATTTTGCCACCAAAAATGTTCTTATTTTACAGCACTCAATAATTATTATTTTATAATGACTTTTTAAATTAAAGAAAAGAAATAATTTGGACCTTAGGGAAAAATATATCAATGTGTATAAACAATAAACCTATACCTTATCAGGGTATCAGACGATCCCGATAATATGCTAACGCTATTTTTATATAACCTTAGTATTTTTTTCGTAATACATTAATAGGACTCTATCAGTGTGTATATGTATCTGATGCCTTTTTAATAAACAGTAATAAAAGTAAAAAGTTTGTTATTCATGGTTATTATCAATTCGCTATGAATTTTATTTTAGACTATTTACTAGTAGAGAGACCTTGAGTGGGCGTTGACCAGCATGATATTGATTATAAGTTTTAATCAGTAATTGCTCTTTAGTTTGAAATCCGGATAGATTAGTTTATTTTATTAATCAATTATATATCTTCTTGTATTTACTAATCTGAAAAATCTTTGACAATTCTATATGTACACAAATTTAAAACCAAAATTACACAAGAAAGATAATATTTAGATCACAGTTAACACTACATAATACAAACTATAGGAAAAATTCTCTACTTTTAAAAGGACCTAAAATACCTCAAAATATAATTTTTAATTCTAAAAATGAATTAAAAAAATACGTTATAGACTTGTGTAGATAGTTTACCCTAAGTCATACTTTTACATATCACTATGTGATAAGGAACAGCATACTACTATAATATAAGGACTTACATCGACTATCTTGCTTTCAGCTAAATAATTAGGGTTCTGCACAATAAAATATCCTCAAATTTTACAAAATCAAATGTATTCACGCGGGTTACAACTAGTGTAAAAATATTATTAATTCGTAAATATAGTACTCTTTAAAATATCTATTCGCTATCAACATAATTTCCGACCCAAAAATATTTTTTTTTAGATACTTAAAAAATATGATAAACTGGCGTATGATAGGAGCCCTGGTGCTACCAAATGTAGGAGGCTGGGCTGGTGCACTTACCATGAGTGGTGAAGTGCGATCGCCAAACGGAACAGCCTGGTACGAATCCATCAAAAAACCGAGTTGGAACCCACCAAATTGGGTTTTTGGCCCAGCATGGACCGCACTTTATACGAGCATGGGTTACGCTTCATATATGGTGTATGAATCTTGTGATGGCTTTACAGGTTTGTTATTAATCGTATACATAATCTGTCCACGAATCAAGCAATTGAGCAATTCGGTTTATTCATGTTTTTAGGGTTCCGTGGTCCTACGGAACCCTTATATTTTCGCTCTATCCGTCCGTCTGACTGATTTCCAAACTATGAGATATAGAGACTTGAAATTTTGATAAGGCATGCTGAAAGCTCACTATGAAAATTATGAGCGAAATCGATCATCTTTTGAAGGTATTTCTATCAAATGAAAATATCGCGTATCTGATACGAAACCCTAGGAGAGTTTCGTATCTGATACACGGTGTAAGCTAGTCTTGACCAGTCCTTGGCCACATTTATTATCTTTTCGATTAATTATATATACTTTAAGAAAAATTAAATTGTTATAGTATTTTTTAATTTTATAGAGGATGCAGTGGTACCACTGGCACTGTTTGGAGGTCAGTTATTAATAAATTGGACGTGGACACCAGTCTTCTTCAAATTCCATCAGATTGGATTGGTAATTATACAATTTCATTGCTTGGACAGGATAACTTTTGTAATGCCGGCGCCAGACATAGCTTCATTTGAATGATCATTTATGTGACCGGGTCTTTGCGTAACTGCACATAGTTTTGTAGAACTTTGTAGGGTTCAAGGACAAAAATGTACAAAACACTGATATATGTTTGGCTCCGGTATTATACATCCGTGAGCCTTCTGGTTGTGCAGATGTCCATGGGCGTCGGGAATAACCGGCTGCTCGTTTGCCCCTAGTAACATTTAAAAAAAAAATCCTGACAATATAATTTTTTTCAGGCCCTCTTCCACATGATTGCCCTAGACGCCGCAGCCGTGGCATGCACATACAGTTTCCATCAGGTCAACAGGAAGACTTTGCTATTCATGCTTCCTTATCTTGGATGGCTCGCATTTGCCACTTGCCTTAACTATTCCATATGGCAACTGAACAAAGACGAAGTTAAGAAAAATTAGGCAGGAAGACAAAATAATCGTGGTGTCGGTCTTTGACATGGCTCTTTTTACCTAAAGGGCCATTCCAGTATTACGTAAATAAAATTTGGCTTGGCTATTTTTGGCCCACATATTTAGATATAATTATATATTTTGTAAATCTACAAATGTTTTAGTATTAATTAAACATCAGCTAAAATTAATATTTTAACTTTGCTGACGTAATCATCGTACAAAATATGGAAAATACGATAAGGAGCTACATCTCTTATGGGAGAATATTTGAACAAGTGTCCAACACTATAACTTAGATATTAGTACAAAATTCGTCTACAATGGCGCTGGTGTAGACAAATGGTATAGTATGTGTGTAACAATAGTAGATGAATTGGCCAATAACCTTCCAGAACGGTGCAGCGGGTATGAAGGTAGCAATGAATCGACCAGTAATTTTTAAGAGAATGGCTAACGAGTTTCTTGCTGCTTCTTCTCGTGGTTCGACTCGACTTGACGATTCAAATGAGCTTGTAAAAGTCTACTTGAATAAAATATCATTTGAATATAACCTTTAAAATTAACCACGATGCTGATGTGGCGCCTCCTTGTCTTCGTAATTCGTCAGACATTTTTAATATGCAGAGATGTTACTCCTTTATGTAGCCTCCATGATACAAAACAACCTTGACTCCTATAATAAAAAACCCTTCCATAAGAGTTTACGTAAGACTTGAATTGCCCTTAAATAAGTGCAATTAATACTTTAAAAAAGTGACCTCAAAATGGCGGCGATTTTTTTCCGCGCACAATAGTAGTTTCATAAGTATAATTAGTAAGATAATAAGTAAATACTGGGTATATAAGAAATAATACCGTGTTATTGAATTGTTTATAACATATTTTTCATAATGTTTTATTTATACTTAAATAAAGAGTTTTTTAATCACTTCATTCGTTTCAGTTTATTGAACTCCCCCTGTTGAATCGAAGCGTCTTTGTAAATCTGTTTCACTTTCTCCTTTCTCACATTGTCACTGAAAAAAATTAGAAATAGAGTCAACCAACAGTTGCAATGTGCTTGACTGGCTTAAATCTTAGAGATTAAAAGGAATAATTTATTTACTTAATCTATACACATAAAGGCGAAAGGTAAAAACGGCGGGACGTACAAACGATGAAATTTGGCAGGGATATTGTTTATACTTTGTTGGAGATCAATTCTCTAACAGGGTTAGGAAATCAAATAACACTGAACTTTTCTTATTCTTCGTGGACTGTATTTACAAACAGAATCTAACAAACTGAATCAAGTGTAGTGTCGTCTAAAAGTGACGGCTGATTTTTTTTTCTGTGTTGTTTCTGCTGTTAGCCCTATCGGCCTCGACAGCCTCACCGATAGTTGGGGCCCTTGTTTGTTTTCAAATCATAATAAACCGAAAAATCAGTAACATCCATTACGTTATTTTCGATCGAACTTTTGAAATCCTTTACGCATTTCCCATAAAACTTGACACTGGCCGAATGTTTTATGAAATTATAATTTAACACAGCACGTCAGTCTAGGTCTAGTATAAACGTCATCTATTTAAAGTATTCTAAAGCGACCAAAAATCCATTTTTTGGTATATTAAATAAATAAGACTTTTCCTATATTACTTTTCTTTTAAACCTTCACTGAAATAAAGGGAATAAAACAAAACAAACAGAATTGAAATCCGATCAGGGTTTTTCTAGTTTTAGCGAGACTAAACTTGACTTTTATATATTATATAGATTGAAAGCACACAATGAAGTCGATTTCACTTCATACTTCTTATAATATTAGTTTTAGTTTAATTTTCGCTGCTTGCACCCACTTTTCGAGTACTTTTGACCACTTCGGTCCACATTTTCACTCTACCCCGCTGTAACTTTCCCATTATCCTAATTTAATCAGTCACTTCCAGCTGATCATAAGATCCTTCGAGACAAATCCATCATTACCGAATACATATAAACGGAACCTTTAGTGGATCTGGTGCAAACATTTTCAACCTAAGTAATTCGACGAGTCGACGTTACTTCTGGTGAAAATGTTCGTGGTATGCCCACAGGAGACTTCTTAAGACTTCTTAATCATGTCTCATTAAGACTGTGTCTTAATAAGACACAGTCTTAATATCATGTCTTATTAAGTGTCTTATTAAGACTTCTTAATCATGTCTCATTAAGACTGTGTCTTAATAAGACACAGTCTTAATGAGACTGTGTCTTAATAAGACACAGTCTTAATATCATGTCTTATTAAGTGTCTTATTAAGACTTCTTAATCGTGTCTTTTAAACAATGCTAATCCAGCCAGCATGACTTCTAAGAGGGGTCCGCTGTGGGCCTAGCACGAACATTTTAATCCTAAGTAACTTACCCGACTTGTCCACTTACTTAGGATGTAAATGTTCGTGATACTAAAGAAAATCTGCGAAAATCGAATCCAAATCCGAAACGGAGTCTGCTCGCAGTCGACTGGTAATACGTTTGGTCTGAACACAGCCTTAAAGCAACGTAATTACAATGATGGGCGGTCTGAACTTGACCTAGGACAAGGATCGATGCGACCCGCTATGCAAATAAGAAACCGTTTCTTTGAATCAACCGGACCCGACGTAAGTGGGGTCGAATGATCAGACCTTTCGCAACTGCAAGCATTTTTTCGCTAAACTAAGTAATTGTTTATACAACAAACAATATTTAACAGTTAACATTTTATATTGAAGTATCGGAAAATAATATTTATTGTGCATTCATTCAACAATAATTATCATTTAATATTCATCATTCATTCAATAACAATTCAAATGCCGGATGTATGATATTCTTTTTCGTCCTCCATAAATAAGCAAACTTTTTTTAAGTGTATTGAACCATTATTTCTTATTTACTATCTGTGCCAGAGACTGGCATAAAAATCGGTCCAGCCATTCTCGCGTCATTCCGTAACCAAGAGAAATTGGTATGTTTATATATATATAGAGTTACAGAATAATTAGTAATAAAAATTTTAAACATAGGTCTCACAAACCTAAAGTTATACAAGAACCAAAACTTATTTATTAAACAATTAAATACTGCAATTATTAAAGATCAAATAAATGCAAAACAAAATATAAAGGAACACACGTCAAGATGTAACCGCTCCAAAGCAAAGAATGCCCATTGATTGTCATTCGCGAATTCTATTTAAACCTCCAGAAGGCTTACGTCACGTGATTATTCGTCAGATAAAAAAATCGCATAAATGACAGAAGTATTGCTAGTTTCGTTTTAATCAGTTTAAACTTTGTGCAGAGGTTAAGTAAATAAACCTTAGCGGCGCCCGTCGAGGTGAAATACACAGTAGTTCATTGTCAAGTAAAAGTTGTATGGCTTACATAAACGCGACTGGCTAATTGATGAATCGAAAGCTAGTCTCACGTCCATTACAGTTGTTTCAAAGATATCAGATTGATTGCGAAACACTTTCGTTTGCTGATTGGTCCGAGACGACATGTAACATGCGATTTTGTATCAGCTACGTCTATATGAAGTTCAGCTACTTGTAGAATGCAAAGAAATGAAAAAGTTCAACCTAATAACTGTAATATTTAACCTTGATTAAAGAATAAATGCTTATTTCTGTTAGTACTTATTTATGTAACTAAGTTGGCAATGCGAAATTTTTGGCTGCGTTTACTCTAGGGTAGGAAAAATTCGCAATAAGGTCGAGAAAATCAGTTATATCAGCCTTGACTCGTCTTCTTAAACACAGACCGTTGTTAACACTGTCTGGTACTCGAAGTCCTTTGACATTCTTAACAACATTTACGAAAAGAAAAACAGCTGTATATTGATCTAGTCCATTGGCACAGTGGCCAGTGCGTTCCGCTTCGGAGGTCGTAGATTCGTTTCCCGCCTCGAATCTGGATGTATTATCCATATTATGTATGTATTTGTATATTTCCAAAAAAAATGTTTGTGTATAACAGGCGGCTGTAACCTATAAAACAGGCATTTAGTTGTCTACCTTCACACATGAACACCTGAACAGACGTCCGTGTGTCATATAGTCCCTCTATATTTATTTATTTATATTCTGAGCAAAAAACCGTGCAGAAAATAGTTAAGCAACCTCATTTTCAGCACACTTTTCTTTAGCTAGATGATCTTCAGCATAATGCTTTATTGCTTATTACCTCAAGCTGATGCTGACATCAGCGTCAACCCACAATGTAGCTTAGAATCCATTCTCGTTATGCTTCGTGTCAACATTCATTATAATATCTGATTCAATTGCGTTGACACAGGCGTGACTCCGCACCCAAATACCTTTACATTGACAGTTTGTCTTGAATCGTACAACTGACACGTGACACTTCCATGTCTAGACAAGTTTTTTACGAGCAAGTATTGGAATCTTAATCAGCCGATAGTACTACTATTGTTTGCCATAGACAACTAAATTAGAGGAATTTGAGTACCTAACTCTAGAAAGAGGCAAATTAAAGTAGTCTTTTAATTTGTCTCTTCCATAAGGAGGTCGCAAACGTGTGTATGACTCATCAGTTACATATTAAACAGCCACCATTGGCATAGTAAGCTATAGTATTCACAGACGCGTTGCTTATCCTGGTGCAAGGTTACGAATTATTTTATTATTATGAGACTGTGTATTGGCTAAATATATAGTGTTAGCCAATAAGGGATGTGGACCAAACACCTGGTATAAAAGAGGCTCGACAAGGGCTCAGAGTCGCATGCCATGACGGGGGGCATTCTCGGAGAGAGACAAAAGAAAGCAACAAGGCCTAGGAAAAGATTTGAATTGTTGATGAAAATAATGAAGTGAATTTTGACGAACAGAATTGCTACGGAAGCTGCACCTGTCACTTTTTTATTCTAACCGGAAAAACGCTTACATTGGTCTCTAACGCCTCTTTAGAACACTATACTAAACTAAACTATACTATACTATACTATACTATACTATACTATACTATACTATACTATACTATACTATACTATACTATACTATACATTAAAGTATATTCGCACATTTAGACAATCGAGTGTTATTTAAATACTATGAATAAAGTATACAATTAAGACAAGATAAGCAATAATCAAAACAAGGAAAAAGTAACTTAATGAGCTTATTGTGTATGTATGTGAATGAATGAATATTCTTTATTGTACACCACAAAAATACATGTTACATAATATTTAGTCTTAATAATAAATGTTGATGTGAGTATTGCATGGTTGCCATCATTTGCTTGCTTGGGTGGCAATTGCACGGAAGAACAGAAGAGTCAGTCAGTCAGTCAGTCAGTCAGTCGGCCAGTCGGCCAGTCGGCCAGTCAGTCAGTTAGTCAGTCAGGCGTTTTCCAGTTTTAAATGTTAGAGACAGTGTTTATAGCTATGCTTTTTTGTACTGATGTAAGCTTTGTACGCCACACAAACGTACACGCCTATTAAAAGGCATTATAACGGTGCGGAGATTGGACGCAGCCTCATCATAAACTCATCTGCGGGCGGAAATAGTTCCGCGATTGTCGCGTGTGGATGTGGCCTAATTTTTGTATGCTGCATCTGTCTACGTATGTATAGACCCTAAGACTGTATGTATCTAATATACTGTAATACTAAGCTGAGAACCAGATATAGCTTCATTTAAATGATCATTTCAATGATGATGTAGTGCGGCCGGGGATTTTTGTGTAGCTGCGCAGTTTTGTAGAACTTTGCTCTGGCACTAGATAACGTTAGGTAGAAGAGGGACAACAAATTGTGGCTATTGTTTAATTGTTATTCAATACATATCAGATATATATAACGTGGTTTTTACGCATTAGTCACAGCCAGGAAGCTGACCCGGCGCCTCTCTGTGCGTTAATAAAAACGGTCACGTACTTCATAGTTTTGGAACTTTGATCGGTTTATTGAACCGCTTTATTGTTCCTGTTCGGATTTGGGTATGTGATCGTTCGTAATACCTGAGGTCGAATTGTTAATCGCTTGTCTGCTGTCTCGCTTACACATCAGATATTTCATATATTGCATACTCAATTGACAACCAAAGCGAGACTGAGCAAGTGGCGCTTGGTTAAAGTGTTCGTAGTACCTGAGATCGTATTATTATTCGCTTGTCTGCTGTCTCGCTTACACATCAGATATTTCATATATTGCTTACTCAATTGACAACCAAAGCGAGACTGAGCAAGTTGCCGCTAGTGGAAGTGTTTATAGTACCTGAGATCGAATTATTATATCGCTTGACTGCTGTCTCAATTACCTGTCAGGTATTTCATATATTGCTTACTCATTTGACAACCAAAGCGAGACTGAGCAAGTAGTCGCTGGCAGAAGTGTTCATGGTACCTGAGATCCAATTGTTGTATGGTTTATTTGCTATCTTAATTACATACCAGACTTTGTGTATATTGCTTACCCGCTAATAATAATCTTCGGTTGAAGTGTTCGTACTTTGTAGTGCGAAATCAAATTGCAATATCCCTCTTATTTTTTGTCCTGCTCACACATTAGATATCCTGTATATTGCTAACTCATTTTATAGCCAAAGCAAGACTTAGCAAGAGATCGTCGTGTATATCTTGGCTGTACAACTTGCAACCTGCATGAATTTGACTGGCTGTTTTCTTCTACCTAACGTTATCCCGGTCTAGTACCAGGGTTCGCTTAAATTGCAGAGGATGTGGCTGTGGGATGAGTTAAGATGATTAACTGCCGACGACGACAAACCCAGAATTCCCAAAATCTCTACAACCTCACGATTAATATCACTATATTATTAATATATATGATCAAGATCATGACTTTGAGATGAGACCCTCGGTAGCGCTGTGTGTATAGGGACGGACTGAAAGCTGCGAGCAATAGCCAGGCATTGATTCGAATCTCGACCTCGATGACCTATCAACTTAAAAAAAGACATATTACTCAAAACTTACATCTTTTGTTTGACTTTTTGGGAATAAATTTTCGAAATAAAGGATATAATTATTAAAATTATTCATATGGCTCAAAGCATTATTCTACTTTTTCTCTAATACAATATGTATTCTAACATCCAGAAGAAAACGTCCAGCTCACCCCAAAAAGCAGGTGTACTCTGTTCCCGTAAACAAGTTCACAGCCAAAGTCTCGGAGCCGAGCGCCAACCTCGTCAGGATCCGCAGCTGTCTCGATGAGTACCGACAGACTCCAGCCAGGCCGGTCAAAATCGGACCCAAGGCGGTCTCCATGGAGGATCTGACCCCAAACGAGAAAATTAAAAAGGAAAGGTAAAAGCTAATAAACATAATCGACCTTCTTCCTCTTCTTAGCGTTTCGTTAGCCATCACTGTATTGTCGCGGCCCAGAACGTAACATCAAATTCACGCTACAACTTCCCGACCACGATAAAAGATGGCACATCGTTTGAGTTGCACCGCCTAAACAACCCAGGTTGGTGTCATCTGTGAAAGTCCACTGGGGTCAAACAGGCTGGCGGTTGTAATTCGTTGTGTTCGAAACTAGTTCCCAAAACCCAAACGGAAACCAATGTCGAATTTTGACATCGGTCATAGCTTACGAGTAGGTACGTTGTAATCCAAATTGTAACTTCTATACTAGAAATTATGATTTCCTTTCGTGTAAGATAATATAATTTGGGACTAATAAAATAGACATTATCATACTTAGTATTTATTTTTCTATGATATATTCTTTGTCTGACATTTTAAATAATGCTCATCTTATCGTATTGACTTTTAGACAGAGAGCTAGTAACCTTTATTCTGGCACCTCAGAGCTGTATCGTATTTTACTTCACAACTCCTTTTGTTAAATTAATTTTAAGCTCTGATGTAAATGATTTCAAGGACATGGTTTTCACAAAAACAAAGTGGGCTGTGCACTAAAATAGGAAACCTCTCCGAGACACCAGAATTTTCCCACGGCTGTCCACTTTTAACATGGAATATTATATCCAAGAATTAGCTATTTAACCATGAGTTTTTTTTCCATTTTGCTATCTCCCGGGTCATTAATTTATTTTAGGTTAAAAGGAAGTTGTATAAGGAAAGTAGTATGTGAATTACTTGTATTGTTTAAAGTGTTGATATTTTAAAGTTATATTTATAACAGAAAAGAAAAAGACCAGCCAAAGGTGCGCTCTCCCGCGCTGCGCTGCGTGGCCGAGCATGAGGCGGCCGCGCGCGTCGGCACGTTCATGCTGGTGGCGTCGTGGAGGAGGCGGCGCGATGAGATTCGCTGCTTGAGGAAAACGTTAGAATTTCAGGTAACCCTCAACGCTTGTGCTTGACTTCTTATTGGCTCGTTTCTCGTTTACTAGTAGTTCTAGTAACAAAAAAAACATTTGCGCCTTTGATTACCGCTGCCTCCCCTCTACCCTACATTGTTGTCTTCGTTGGTCGCATTTCCATGACGTTAAAGATTTATGTATGTATTTCATACAAATGGAGTTCAAAATATGTTGGATTTTGAAATGTACCCATGTTATACCACACCAATGCCAGACGATTTATATACACACCTATACATTTTATTATTGGACGGTGTCAAAGCGTAGTCATGACGAAGCGTTTTTCAGTGTCTAATGAATTTGTAGACCAGGTCTTAAATATATTCTGTCATCGCGTCAGTTGGTTCGTATAAATCGCCATTTTACGACGTCCACACTTAATAAAATTCATTTTTTAACAGTTACGGCGGCTATACACTCTCTGGCGAGTGCTCTCGCGGTGTTTCTTCGAGAGCTCTCGCGCAAAAGTTGCTACCCTGTACACTCTCGTGCGAGTGGCCTCGCGATATGTCGTCGAATAAAAGCTTGCGCTCAATTGACGCAAGTGTTTAGTCCAGTCACGCCGCCTCGTCACGCGCTCAAAATACTGCCTCGGAATGGAAAGCTCGCGAGTGACTGCGAGACATCGCGAGAGAGGCAGATTTAGTTTAGACAAACAGACACTGATACAATAATAAATTTGGAGTTTTCAAATTCCTTCCTGTACTTTTGCTAAAAATGATACCTCTAGCCAAATTTCATGATTTTAGGGCAACAGAAAATACTGCTATATCTTTTAATTGTGTAAGCTTAGAGGATTGATTTTTACTTCTCTAAGAATCCGCCGACTTCAGTATTTGGTATTCATTTAAATTTTGTATCTCTACGTTCCTGAGAATGTCATGACAAATTGTGTCCACATCAAAAGACAGAGCGAACATTGTCAGAACACTTTTTAACAATTCTTTTTTTTCTGATTTTTTTCTTCAGTTGACTACCTATAAATATCATAATGAAGAATTGAATATTGCTACTAAAATGATCTTTATATAGATTCCGAAGCGATTTCAGCGCATTTACTTGATACCTAAGAGGATGGGGTGTAAAAATAGACCAACATGTGTTCTAGCTGTTGCTAGAACACATGTTGGTCTTTGGTTGGTCCAGAATCCAGAATCACAGGTTGGTCCAGAATAATAATCTGCATGCCTTTCCGAGTTCAAAATCCTAAACAAAATGCGGTACTCATATTATGCACTCTCAAGTCTACGCAGCACCTCGATAATGTAGCCTATCGCAAACGTGCACCATCGCCGTTCCTTGGAGAGAGTGTACAGGCGGTATTAAACGTATCTCGTATTTGTAACGTGTTTTATCCGTTCGCATATTAGGAATCATATTTATTTTTAATTCTTCTAATTTATGTTATACTATTCATTATTAATGGCCGGTCCAATGTGAATTATTATTAGATTACGTTACGAAAATTAGTTTGTTATAATAATTTAGTTTTTATGTATTTCAATTTTATATCTGGTTTTGCATTTATGAATAGATATTGACAAGAATGTTAACGTTTTGGTAATAACGTATCAGTAACATAATGAGTGTCGTTAAATATATTACACATTAAATGTATTAAAAAATATATTAATTAATATGGGCGAAGAAGCGGCTTTACTTAATGAAACTGAAAAACTTATGTTACGTACACATTTTTCCATGACTTTCAGAAGCCACTATAATAGAATAGATAGAGATTCAGGCCCTTAATATTATTTCAAAGGCCGGTAACGCTTTTGCGAGACTTATAATGCAGTTTGCCATGAGTATCTGTAGTGACTTTGTTTATAAAGTTTTACCGTCTATCCGTTTGCCTTTGTCCCATACACGCACACACATACACACACGAACACACACATACATACACACACGAACACACACACACACACACATACACTCATCGGTGTGTACGTACCAAACCTAGAAAAAAATGTAATATTTATATAGTTCGCCTATTACTAAAAGACGGCTGGACTGATTTGAAAAAATCTCTCACACATTTAAACACGAAAAATCCCATGAAACTGGTCATCCAGTCGATTATCTGTTATACTTTTAACATCTTTAATCAACGTTTGCTAACAGGTTTATCGACAATCATTGATATTTTTATATGACTATATTTCCAAATGTATTTACATTTAGTAAAGCTGCATTACTACATAATATACTCCCCTTTTTCACTTCGGGACACTTCTTGGCGGGCCACTCCCGTGAACCCAGATATTACGAAAATACTGTAGTAAATCTAAAATGTATGATGACAGAACGAAATTTATAAATATACGCACCTTAAAAGGTTCGAACAGCGTGTGATAGACTTCTTCCAATTCAGGGTCAAATTTGACCGGCCTCATCTCGTACACTAGATACACGACCTGGGCGAGGTTCAGAAACACGAATCCGAAGTTCCAGGAGAATGCATCGGGAGAGCATATGACGTGCCAGGCCCATACCGAGTACAGCATGAAGCCTGTCACCAATATTTACATATAGAAACAAAGAGAAAATCATATTTATTTGGAGATAACTTGATTTGATAATAATGTGATATACCATATAAATAAAATGCATATATCGCACGCTTAAACATGAACTTTATTTAACTCAAAAAAGCGGATTTTTGCGAAATCGAAAAAAACGTTTTGTCATATACGACCTATTCCGCTTATACGTAACTCGATAAAAACGGCATTATAGTAACAATTTACGTAGTTTAATAATAGCTAATCAAGTGATTAATGATATTGGAAGGTTATTTTAGTCATATATAACTTACTTTAGACCTAAACTTATTCGGTCAGTTTATGAATAAGCGAGCGATATATAAAAGAAAGTCTTGTTAGCTACACTATTTATAACCTAAGAACGACTGAACCCATTTGGCTGAAAATTGGTACGGAGGTAGTTTAGAACCAGGAGACGGATAAATTAAAATTAAAAAACAATTAGTAGTCAAAACACCAGAAACGGGAAGGGGATCGGAAGACGAAACGGGAGCGGGAATAATATTATAGGATATAGTAAATAGTAAGTAACTCAACTGGATGCAGACAACGTCTGCCGGGTCAACTAGTAAAATACTAAAAACTCTAAAAGGTATTAGAGCCAACAAAGCTCAATTGTGGAGTGTTTTTTCGATACCCGTATTAACCGGATTTACTGGCCTATTTTCGCACCCACTCTAGCCAGAAGCTTTACATTTAGTAGCAGGGGTAGCGGAATTGCTAGGTACATCTAAAGAGTTCCCAGTACTCTTTTTTTTTAATGTCCTCCGCGACGTAGGTAACAAGCATTGTTTCAATATTTTAATGATTTTTGTATCAATATTAGCCCGAGACCGTAAAAAGTGGTACAAACGGGGAGAGATCTATATCTAAGAGAGAAAAAAACGGATGTGGATGACGATGATATGTATCAAGTAAAAATGATAGAAGAGGTGTAGATTTCGAAATGCCCTTGAGAATACTCATTGTATTTGAAGGTGTCTTTTTCCTCTCAATAATTAAAATTATAAGACGCTCCGATCAACTCTAAGAAGTTTTTTCATTGGACTGATACTTTATTAAACTTAATAGGAGCTCAGTAATATAAAAAATATTTACAATAAAGTAGTTTACAAAAATCAATAAAAAAAGCGCTGTCGTGAGACAAAAACGAAGTTGTTACGGTGAATAGAAAAACAACGACGGCATTGTAATAAAATTGTATTATGTATTCTTTATACTTGCGAAATTCTTTATAAAGAAAATTTCAGAACTAATTCGAACTTGTTTATAGTTATAATCCAGACAACAAACGAAACGGTGCAAAAATTACGCACGCTAAACATTTTTTTGTAAATATTATTATTTTGGATATTTTAGGTTATGTGTTTCTTCAAATGCATGTAATTTTACTTACCTATCGGGTCTACTACATTATATAATGTAGACCAGTCTGGTATTTAAAAATATATTAAACTGTCTATATTAAAATGAAAGAGGCACGCCAAGCGACAGGGGGGCTGGTTTTCAGGGTTCTGTTCTAGGTTGACTTAAAGGCTTATAAACATAATTTTTCCTACTCTTAACTTCATATTTCTTACCTTAAATTCTAATAAATGTTTCATTTTAGTTATATCCTATGGTATTTTTGTATCAAACCAAGAAGAATTTGATACATACAATAACAAATTAATTAACATTTTCCGAAAATTTGTAGTTAGACACTACTTACCATAAAATCAACTTTCGTATATCTTTCGTTCTTTTATATTATTTCATAATCTCTCTCGATGCTCGATGAAGAAACAAATTAATGAAGGTCAATGCAATCAAAAAATACATTTAATACATTGACGATTTGTCGAACTGTTAACATTTTAAAATTATAAACAAGTTTGGAAGCTCGGTGTTTCTGATGGCAGTCAAAGGTAAACGAATCCTTTGCCAACACCACCAAGTAGCACAAATTATAAAGCTCCTTCAGTGAATGTGTCATCTACTTAAAGGAGGCGCAGGGGAGAATCAGAGAGGTCACAACTGGGTCAATTTCTCTGCGAAGGAAAAGAACAGACATAGGAAGACGTAGATACGCCCATCCCCGCACAGAATTTAGTTTGTGATAGGCAGGAAAGCCGTTGGATATCTTTATCACAAAATAGAGCTCTGTGGAAGTCAATGGAGGAGGCATATGTCCAGAAGTGGACGTTATCGGGCTGAAGGAAGGAAAAGCAATGCCGGCTACATCAAGAATACCGTGGTACAACACGCGAACGAGCTTGGGGTGTTCAATCATGGTTGACGAGAGGTTTTAGTGGGTATTCTGACCCAAGCCAGCGAGTCCCACACTCCTGGTTACAAGACCGGGGTGCGTAAATGCTTTTCCCAGCGAAAAAAAGGAATTAAAAAGCTACTGAACCATTTATATATCTGAATTACAAGCTAACTATTCCATTTAGCTCAAGGTGTCTACATCCTTTCGTTGCAGCAAAGTATACTGGTTTTTGTCAACCTCCGGCGTAAATGAGAAGAGGTTGTGTTAATAGATGTATTATTAGACATTTATTTATACAGAATGGTCTTTCCTCCGATGTTAAAACTTTTATTGAATTTCAGTGGACCCTTCTGAATGCAGCATTCATGGTGTAAAGGTAGAACCTTGTCCAGATGGACCAGGGTTCTGTCTGCTACGACGTAATAAAGCGTACAGACTCAGTGTTGATTTCACTCCAAGTAAGTGCACAGATATGTAGACGATCTAATACATCTGGATATATATAAAAGCGAGAGGTCACCATATCACGAAATCTCGAAAACCGCGGGACGTACAAACATGAAATTTGGTGAGGATTTCGTTTATAGTTGGCAGACATCCGTTAAAAGAGGTAAAAATATATTAATAGCGTTCACTACAAACTATAAACCACGTTATCAAATAATAGGCAGTTTAGAATTATAGAGCTGTCTTTTTTGACAAGGGGCAAACGGGCAGTAATACGTAACTAGTTTTACCTGCCCCCCGAAACAAGGAGAAGGTCGGACTTTTCAAAAACAAGTGTTAGAATGTGTCACCCGTCTATCACCCGACCGCGGTACGAAGTGGTCCCACTGTTTTACGTGCGTTAGAAACACGGAGGAGGTCGGATATCAAATATAAACCAGTGCTAGAATGGGTCACAATGGGTGTAAGAGCTACTTAAACTGGCGATCGAGTCAAATGCCAACCAATGATTAAGCCACCACCTCCTTATTTAATTTAAATGTGATTGTTTTTATATTTATTATGATGTTAACGATGATTTATCTAATTTTGTATATCATTAAAGTGTCTGGGTTTTTATTAGTGGCATATGACTATTATAGACGATACCTATAACAAAAACGCACGTTAAATAAAGTTTTGTCTGTCTATTCCGGGTAATCTCGATGACAGCTGAACCGATTTCGACAAGACTTTCATTAGCCGATGGCTGATATAGCAAGCAGTAACATAGGCTGGTTCGGTTTAAGAAAAATAATTAGGGTTCCGCACAAAAACAATAAATACCTTTAACACGGTCACTGAAATCACGCGGACGAAGTCGCGAGATGCAGTTAGTAGTAAGTAAATATATAATATTGATGATAATAAGGATGAACACGTCGTCTAGAACTAGATGAAAATCTTGTAAAGTAGATTTTTCACGTTATTCCACACCATACAAAAGAAATAGATGACTACGTGCGATATTTAGCGCACCTAAATTAACTTTGCAAGATACTTTTTTAATATTACAAGGGGGCAAACGAGAGGAGGTTGTGGTCTAATTAATGGTCGGCATTTAAGTCGATTGCTAGGTTAAGTTGCTCTTACTGTGACCGGGTGATAGATGGAGGACCCATTCTAGCACTGGTTTATATATGATATCCGACCTCCTCCGTGTTTCGGAAGGCACGTAAAACAGTGGGACCTGATTAATGTTACTTTGTGATATTAGTCGTAAGGTTGTAGAGATCGCGGGGGTTCCGAGGATGATGTCAGATGGGGGTACCTTGCGGATTTCAGTCCATTCCTTATACCGTTGAGCTATTGAGGCTCTTTTTCCAGGACTCAGATCGATGAGGACGTTTTTATAGTGATGTTCTCCTACCAATCCTACCAATTTTGAGGTGGACGCGAATTTCTGCAAACTTACCTGTAGATTTTTGGATAATTAGAGTGGGCTGTTTGTAAACATGGTGTTACGAAAAAGCGTACCTATGTTAATGTACGCGGCAGAAAAACTTCTGATTTACATAATATGATGTTCTATAATAATCGATAAGGCTGCTATACATTCTGTGATTTATTTTTAGCCTTTTAATTGTCTGCAATATGATGTACTGGTCTTTCAGCTAAGTTAACCATGATTCCTCTTTTCTAATTTATGGACCATTCAAATAGAATAAAAACGTTACGTCTAAAAGGAAATGTCTTTAAATAATAAGAAAATCGCCTTTATAAAACACATCTAGAATGCGTAAATACATATCAATATTATGTTTCGGTAGGTGTCGGACAGCCAGGGTACTCGGGACGTTTTTCAAACGCGGAGGCCGGTTCCAAGAGTAGCAGCTCTGCATTTAATAACTACGCCGAGAAAACAAATAATGGATACAGAAATGAACAACAGAGTTCGCAAGCGTCATCAAATTCTGATGCCAGAAGTTCCAACGGAGAATTCACCTATAACTCTGGTAAGTTGCCTGTTCTTTACTTTACGTACCCGCACTAGTTTGAAGAAGAAGATCTGTATTTATAGTCAGACCAGTATGCTTTTACCTTTTACTTTTTTGTGTGGTTCTTGCTGTTGGCCCTATTGGCCTCGACAGCGTCACCGGGAGGGGGGAGGGTGGGGAGACAGAGTCACAGCCTACATCGAGACTGGAGTTCTTCGGCGACGTAATACCAGCATTCACGTTAGTGGAGCATATTCCATTCTTTCGTCGATATTCGTGGCTGAGTTTTCTAGCTACAAATTGGACTATTTCGTTCGCGCCTCACTAGTGACCTTTCACCACTTATACAGTCCACTAAAACAACTAAATTTCCCCTACAGTGAGTAAAGGAGAAAAAAAATAAAAAAAAATCTATGTCGATGGTCAATAATTATGTCCATATTTTAAATACATGTAATGCTAAGCCTCTAAGTTATAATAAAATTTTAAAAAAATTAATTATTAAATAAAAAAAGATATATTGAGCGGGCATTTTAAAGAGTTACCTCTAATACGTGTGTATCCTCACGGCATCTGGTGGTCAATCGGCACCGTCAAAATGTTTAGACTAATTTTTTTACTAGATAACGGATTTTATACTTCATTTTATCTATGCTAATATTATAAATAGGAAAGATTTGATTGTTTGTTTGCATTGTATAGGCTCTCAACTACTGGATTGATTTGGAAAATTCTTCCACCGTTAGAATCCTATATTATCCCTGATGAATATAGGAGATAAGAAGTTTCCGTACGGAAACTTTGATAATAAAGGGCCGGGCCGTTAGTAACAAATGCTTTCATAACATATTTACTTTTGCAATTGTTTCATTCACATAAAACCTCAAAATTCTGAGGAAAATATTTATTTTATTGAATTAAAACACAACAAGGAAGGATGTCGCGGATAATAGCTAGTATACATAACTTGGACTAGCCTAGACCTACCTAAGGTGAGAGGTCTATACCCAACAGTGATGATGATGATGATGATGATGGATAATGGTGATAGGTGATGATGATGATGGGTGATGATGATGATGGGTGATGATGATGCTGATGATGATGATGATGATGGGTGATGATGATGCTGATGATGATGATGATGATGATGATGATGATGATGATGGGTGATGTTGATGTCCAGGGTCGGGTGGTGTGCGCGTTCGCGTCCACTAACCTGGGCGACGTGTCCCCCAACACGCGCGGGCCGCGCTGCGAGTTTTCGGGTGCTCCGTGCGACCAGGAGAAGCTGCTCTGTAAGCTGCCCAAGGAGAGGTGCTTCGCCTCGGGCCCCGGACGCGACATGTTCGAGAGCACCAAAATCATCGCCACCAAATTGTTCGACACCGCCATGGTAACTATCGCTAAAAACAGAAAGATCCTATCCCTATTATCTCATGGTTAATCGTAAACTGACCTAACTCAAGAAAGCTGATTGATGCGAAATCGCCAAAAACTTTTTGTCATTTACGACTTACTTCGCTTATAATTTTAAAAAAACGACACTATCGTAACAAATTATGTATTTTACTTATAGTTAATGAAGTGATTAATAATATTGAAATGCTATTTCAATGATATATTATTATTTGTTTTCACAAAAAGCCTTTTTTAGTTAGAAAGACAAAAATGGTTGTATCCCAGTGCTGGATGGATATATCGGAATAATTCTTAGATAGGCTGATAGAGGACGTTGAAACGGTGCTGCCTGTATCATTCACTGGCTTTACACCTAAAATTCTACGTCTTACTACTTACCACGTAGTAGTAAAGGATGGAGAATCTTTTTAAGATCGTCTTCCTCTAAGCGGGCTATTTTTCTTCACTCAGTCGGGTGATCGAAAGGGGGGGTGATCAATGTATCTTCGAGAAATTGGGACTTTACGAGGAACTCGGACATTGCCTCTCTGTAACAAAACAAAATAAATCTAGCCCCCCCTAAAGTGAGACATAATGTATGAATGAACCGTTATGTTTAAAATTTCTTTAATATAGACGTGACTAAAATTATTTTCATAGCATTTCTTTTAAAAACAGTTTATAGTAGTGAGTAAGATAAAAATTTTGTGGAAAAACTAATGCAGCGAATATTTACGAAGCACTAAGAAATTAGGAAAATGAAAGCTATAAAGAAAAGAAGCAAATCTCAGGATTGTTAACTATAATAAGGTGGTTTTAATTTCATCAATGGCAGTTTAATCTGAGTCAGCTTTAATTTAATGTTAAATCTATCATCATCCTGCATGGATCACAATTGCAAGTCCAGATCCCTTAACCAAGCCGAAGCTGCTGGTGTAAAAGGTTGCTACTCGGATATGCCGCCAGGGAGAAGACGGATTGGGCACTCGTTAACCACATGTTACAGTGTTTGATCTGGTGCTCCGCAGTACATTGTGGTGAATCGATAAATCACCAAGATGACATTAAAATGACCCAAGATGAAACAAATAGTAATTCTATATATTAATAAACATCAAAAATTGACAGAGCCTTTAATATGTGGGCGCGTTCGCAAACTGAATAATATAAGTTGGTCTGCAAGGTCACAAAAATTATCACATCACGAAGACATCTTAAGTGCTAAATACGTAATCGTGAGTAACATGCCACCCAGTTTCAACACGAGCTCTTACGTCATTTTGAGATTTAAAGATGATCTTTTTGGTTCAGATATTGATTATGTCTAAAGATGTATCAGTGATAAGGTAAACGAGTCAAATTGTCTAACACTTTATTTTTTTATGTTACAAGGGGCTAACGATCAGACAGTAAGTGACTAACGACGACAACATCTGCACCACCAGAATGCTCTGCCTTTAAGTAGAGGTTTAGATCATCGAGTACTCTCACAAACCGAAAGAAACGCGACAAAAATGCCATCATTTCACGTGATTATTAGCCACTTTACGCCGGTCTTATGTGAGAAAGAGGTACTGGTACCCGCAAGCGCCGGCCCAATTCGGCTTTATCTTAATTGTTGATGGATTTACTAGGAAGCTTGTATGTAGGGCAGTAGATTTTAAAGGTTGCGTAAGTGTATATCTTTTGCCTTGACTGACATTATAATCGTTTATAATGAGTTTTACAACAAACTATGTATTAAGGAAAAGCAGACTTCGTGTATAACATATAAACACGATTGTCCCATTTTGGGCTATGCGTCAACGTGTGAATTAAAGTCTAAATTTGAAGTGCCCATTCCTTAAATGAGCTGAAATTTATATGAGTAAGTGTTTGAAATAAATTAATTTCCCATTCTTCTTCTTGGCGTTTCAATGACAAACTGTAGATATATTTGGCCATGTTGTTAGGCATGATATTTTTGAAGCCCAAATTGAGGCAACATTAATTGGCCCATCTGAGGTGGTCATTAAGTCCTCCCGCGTGCAGATATTGGTGCACGCAGGGCACGACATGAGGCGAGTCATGGATTGGATTTCACCGCATATACATGTCAGATCGGCGCCATCCGAAAATCACCTCCTGAACATATTTCCCTTACTTTGGCTAACTTGAGTCTGAAGACTGTTCAAAGACTTCCAGAGCTGCCAAGGTAATCCATATCCAGGCGGAAGTTGTTCAGAAGGTATCAGAAAGAAAAGAAAGAAAGAAAACACATTTATTCCAAAAGTTTTACAAACAGTACATACTAACAGAGGTAATCTTATACTAAGAATTATGCCTGTCTGTAACACCATATAGAAAGGGTGATTAGCTGTTAATCGAACTGCTAAAGTTCCTGGACGAATAATATTACTAATTGTTTCAATAATTACTATAAATGGTACCTGTCTCTTTGTTCCGTGTAATCTAGAAAACAGCTGGATCGATTTGGACTGGACTTTCTGGAAAAGTAAAAACCCTCAAAATTTAACATAATCAGTGAATTCATATGGACGGAGTCGCGGGGTACAGCTAGTTTTAAATAAAACTAGGTAAATCTGTACAATGTTGAATCTAGCATTTATCTTCTGATGACGCTTCGGTTTTGACGAAAAAAAACAGTGCATTTCAGCATTTGGGTTAAATTTCAAAAATATATTATTTTTATACAACGAGAGTTTAGATCTTGAATACGTTCACACCTGATGGAAAGTCATGACGTAGCTTAGGATAGAAAGCGCTTAAAAGCGCTATAGCGCTTTTACTGAGACCATACCACTACCACCACCAGACTCTTGCTTTAAAAGTACCCAGATTATAGAAGTAAATATTGACGCAGAAAGAGCTCACCTAGTTGTACAATCTTTTTTTATTGTGCAATAAAGAGAATAAAAAGCCTTAGCTGTATGAATCGAACCCGCTATACCGAAACTCAAAGCAGAGTTACAAACTTTTTGAATTTAATATCAACATTCGTTTTACTAGCGATCTTTATTAAAACGTTTTCGTGTTTCGAGATTGTCGTGGAGTTACGGAATAGCCGACTGGGGTTCGTACGAAGGCCTTTATTAATAACTATTACAAAGTTCAGGGGGGCTATTATTAAAACGTCTAGGCACTCTGTTAGCTCACCATATTGATTTTGAAACATCGGATGTAAGGAGATATGGATAGCTTTTCTGATTGTTATGCAATTATATCACTTAAGGGAAGAGGTAAACAAATTTGTACTTACGTGGCTTTTAAGTTCCATATTTTATCACCATAATATCATAAAACAGTGACATTCATAAGAGTTTAAAATAGATAGATTTATTCAAATTCTAATTCAAATGTGTTGTGTGTAAAAAAAGACTGTAATTTTAATGTAGACTCCCCCTGTAGTTTGACAATTCCATTCGTAAATAAGTTGAAAGATTTAAAAATACTGAGCCCATTAATAAATATATTTAAAAAATAAACATGCGTTTGAATATTAACCTTATTCCGTTGTCATTAAGTCGATATTGTAAGTTCAAGGTCGGAAGTTAAAAAACACTGTCCACTAATAAATAAATAGAAAAAATGTGGAACCATTCGAATATTAACCTTATGCGTTTTTCATTAAGTCGATTATGCAAGTAACAACATCCAGGATATCAAGATGTAGTCTGATGATCCCCCAAATCCCACCCCGCGCGGGCCGGGCACGTCTTTCCGGGATTACACGCCTTAAGCGGCAATCCCTAAGCTATCCTGACTGACCGCAACAATCATACTGGACCCGAGATAACCCAAATTACTTGGACTGAATTACAAATACAGTAGCCTTTGTTATTATATTTATTTACGCGTAATACTTTTAAAACCAATTCGAGCAGGTCGTAGTTTAATCAGTGCCCGGCATTTGAATCGATTGCTAGGTTAAATAGCTCTTACCGCGGCTGGGTCATAGATGGGTGACCCATTGTAACGCTGGATTTTCAAATATTCGACCGCCACGATGTTTTGATGATGATTAACGTCACTGAGTGATATTAGTCGTGAAGTTGTAGAAATCCCGAGGACGACGTTAGACATAATCAGTTATCTTAACTTGCCCACAGACACATCCCTGGACCTGGTACTAGACCGGGATAGTGCTAGGTAGAAGATTCTGGGCTAGACTTTAAAAACCTTTAAAAAAGTCGCACTTGGCTGACATATAAAAGACCGCGTCACCGTTGTCGGATACGACATGAACAAAATCACTGCAGCATAGGCAAACGAAGGTTATTTAAAAACCGGCCCTGATTGGCTGACTAGTTGTCGATATAGTGCTGATTGCTTTCCATCATTGTGCTACATGGTTCCCACCATTTCGCTACATAGTTTCTACCACTGCGCTACATGGTTTCCACCACTGCGCTACATGGTTTCCACCACTGCGCTACATGGTTTCCACCACTGCGCTACATGGTTTCCAGCATTGTGCTAAATGGTTCCCGGCATTGTAATATATAGTTCCCGCCATTTACTATCTGAGGCAGATATTATGATGAAAACCCGACGATTGACAGAGTCAGTTGTCGTGTTGCATCCTCCAAAAATTGAAACAAGTGCAACAGTGTTGAAAGTGTTAAGGTAAGGGGTACGTAAACCAGTAGTTCAGTATCGATCCAGTATTGCATTTATTTCAACATAGCACCATAGCGATTTTAGTCCTTCCGATCGTTGGGCCATCAAGACTTAGTACTGTATGTAAATAAAAAGAAACAACTTAAGACTTTATCACCAGCACCGCGATCAAAATATATCGCGTCGTTCAACATTTTAGAGGCAATAAGGTACAAAATATGAAGCGACTTTGGCCCGAGCTCTTCAAATCGCCGACACAACGGATTTTATTAAAAAGCCGGGGCGGCCTTTTAAGTCGATTCTGCACACAATGGGCGCTTTGTTCCCGCTTGTAAGGGTCTGTGCACACAGGCACCTGGCACGAGTGGAGCGATGAGTGCTGAATGTATTTACGCAGCGCGATCACGCATCCAGCGATCGTATCAGAGATTACGTGTCACTAATCTGTCAGTTTATGAGTTCCTGGTAGCTTGAAACTTAAACCGACTGTCAAAAGTAGCAGTTTGACGACCCGTTTTGTTATAAGAGATCCCGATAGCTTGACTTTTGAATAGAATATCAAAAATGGAAGTTTGATCTTCTAACGAAGTACTGAAAACTCATATCCAATCTATGAATTCCTAGTAGACCGCACATTAAATCGGGAGTCGGAATATTGTAATTTATTAACAAAAGTATTTCTACTTAATACTTAGAAAAACGAATTTATTTATACTTGATATAGAAAATTCTTTTATAAACAGATGATTTCAATACAGAAACTATGAATTTGATTTGAAATCTGAAAAATGTGTAAAAATTTAATCCGTATACAACGCCACATAGACTGAAAATTCTGACAAACGAAGTTTGCCTGGTCGCTGCTAGTTTAATGTGAAATAACTGTACCACTAACCAAAATCAGTTTAAAGGTTTTAATCCAAAGCTTTTAAAAGCATGTCCCCGTTGAAATGTTTAATTAAATATTTAATTTCCGATTAATAATTGCCAGTTGATGGGATAGTTAATGATTAAAAAGTGGTTAGATTAATTGTTACATAGCGCAGCCTCAACTCAGTTATGTTTAATATCGACCTTATTATCTCTAAGTTTAGGTTATATAATTTCTAGCAGAAAAATATCTAGAGTGAATCTATTGTTTGTGAAAGTTGGTTAAGAATAATTACACCTTAACGCCACACCGCACAATAAACTCGCGAGCAAAACTTCCAAAATTTTAGAATATATTTGTCAACCCGTACACAAAACTAAGTACCAGGAGAATATGAGTATAACGGAGATCAAAGGGCCTCACCCACACAATGGCAGCGGTTTATTATTCGAACATCTGTCGCGATATGCAAAGTCTACTAGTCGTAAAGCAACCCCGGGCCGCGATTACTTCTCGCAGTTAACTCCTACTTACAACAATCTTTACAGCCCACCTGTAAACTTGCTGATTAATTACGTGCGATTGCCTTGTACAACATTTTTAATCTATGTAAACACACCTAAGAATACAAAAACTATATGTATACTGTCACGTAGAAGATAAAAGAGTGGGATAAGAGAAAGGAATTGAGAGATTACTGTAAGAAGTCCTGAAGAATCAGTATCGATCGCTTCTGATCTGAAGTCGAGATGCAGGCACTCCTAGTGTACTTATATTGGGCAAACTGCGACTAAGTGTGGAAGCAATCAGCGTAGAAGAAGAAAAAGAAGGTGGAATAAACAGCCAAGAAGAGAAAGAGAAAGAAAGAAAGGGAGTGAAGTCCATAAAGCACAAATATTCCGATATTAAGCTAACAAAGTTGGATGTACGGTAATCCCGTAAATATTTAACAGTATCGTCGGAATTTAGTTAACTCCTGTTAGCGGGCCACACCGCTGAAATCCCGAAAATAGCCTAAAATTTGCAGACACAATCGCGGAAAGCGGGGTATGTGACGCATTTCATATATAGTATTTCCGCCAGTTTTTTTTTTTAGTTTGGTCCGGACTAAAATGTTTTGTCCTAGCTTAGGTTTCACTAGAATTAAAAAAAAAATCTGACTAAATAAAACGCGGTATCAGTTATTTCACGTTTATTCGGATTTTGTAGTTATATTTGTACTTTTTTCGATTTTCATATTGTGATTCCAAATTTCTATAGAATGGTAGTTTTTAATGTACTTAACTAGCCTACACTCTAAAATTCTATATGTAAGTTTGCAAAAAAACCATGATCTTCATTTTCGAGTTCCTGATCTTAGGTATATAACTGACATTATGTATAGTATTTTGACAACTAATACGCAGTTTTAACATTTACAGTTGTCACCGTTATCCTTATTTTAAGGTACATTTGTGGCAGTAAACAAATTTTTATGTAAATAAATATTCTTATTATATACGCAGGCGACAAGGCTGTACTGCGTAACACCTTTGCCTTTTTACAGAAAAAAAAATTGACAAATTGTCGATATCAATAACAAAACATTTAAATAGAGTTACGAATGTATCGCAAACAATTAATCTAAACACTTTTTAATGTTTCGTAGTCAAACAAGGAACCTTATAGTTTTGCTCTGTCCTTCCTTCCGTTTGTGTCCCCGCAAGGTGGTCCCCTCCCTAGGATTTCTAAAACTGTTAGACGTAGAGACTTGAAATTTTCCATTTTCTTTATTATTATTAATAAAGAATTTTCCATGTTGATAGGTCATGAAAAAAACCCACAAAAAATTGTATTGACCGAAATAGGACAATAACTTTTGATGTTATTTAACAAATGCCTTTATCGCATCTCAGATGTGGAACCCTTCGATGTGCGAACCCTTCTATATATAAGACACGCTCTGGGTCACTTCATTCAATAATCATGTACTTTATTTTTGTATCGTTTGTAGAATAGAGACCTTCAAGAAAAGAGCATACTCATTTCTCAAAGGCCGGCAACGAATCTGCGATCTCCCTGGTGTTGCAGTAGTCCATGGGCGTCGGTAGTCACTTAAGAGTACCGCCTGCTCGTTTGCCCCTTGTTATATATATACATTTAAAAAAAAAGATACACTTCACAATTAAATTTGCCAGCGTGAGAGTATACTCAAGTAATTGAATTAAAATTTCAGCGTCCATTTAAATTTGAAAAGTCCAGAGACGGGAACTTTGAGAGAGACTTATGATTTCATAGTTAATGAGTATCAATGGAACCTTTTGATGCTTCGCTCTACATCCTCAGTGCATCATTAATATTGGAAGTTGCGCATTGTCTCTGTAGTGGTACTCTTTGTACGATGCACTACTGAAATGAGCTGCTTATTTTCTTTGATACAACTTTTTACACAATTCCGAACTCGTTCAAGACCATTAATTATGACGTATCCTCGATAGCTCAATGAAAGTAGCGCGGCTAACATCTGAAGGATACCAGGTTTTATATTTGAAGATACATGAAATTTTTATGCCAAAAATTCTATACATCGCTTCTAAATATATGCCGTTAGATCAATCAAGTTGTATTAATCAATTACAATTTATTTGATAAATTCTTAATCATTTATGAATCCTTTAGAGACGAAAAATATTCCATGTAAACTTTTATTTTTAATCTCTAAAAATAAAAAGAAGTTTTACTTCTCTCAGAGAAGTGACACTTCTAAAACGCGTATCTGTACCTTCACAGGTTATTTAACCAAAAAACTGAGAGTATATTCGCCAGAAATAACAAAGGAACTTTACAATGAAGCAAATGTTATGAGCAAAATCATTACTCAAAATGAATTCTTGGCTGCGGGGTTTTCTCACGCCTCGTGATAAATTAATAATTTCGTACCTCCTTAAGAAAATAAGTGGTAAGCAAGGAAATGAGCGGGCGGATGAGCTTGGTAGGGCTCTGAACTTGGTATGATAGGGCCAGAGCCGGGCGTGCCGCTAGCCTCTTGGGTTGTTGTGGCGGCACTATAGGTCCGGGCTTAGAAGCTGACTCTAGCCGAGTGGAGGGCAACAAGGGAACTCAAAAATTCAAAGCTGTTTATGGGCAACTTAAGGACTAGTTTCTGCAAGGGAATTTTAGACTTAAGTAGGAAACAGTTAAGATGAATGATGAAAATGAATCTTTTCGATGGCGACTCTGTTTCGAATGGCATTAAGCGACATTGCAATTTGCAGGGCCTGCTATGAGAGTCAGAAACGATGGGGCACTTGTTGTGCGAGTGCGACGAGCTGGCTAGATTGAGAATGAATCTCTTCGGCGTGGCCTATCCAAGGTCGGAAAACTACGGTTCCTTCAGGTTGCAGGTGATCCTAGAACTACTCGTCTAGATTTTTGAAGACCTGTAGCTGCGGGAACAAGGTGTAGGGCAAGTATAGAAGATCCAGCCGGATCGAAGGGCATCTGCAGCGCTGCCTGCGGCCCCATCAGAGACAAATAAATAAAAATAATACTCTTCTGTTGCGATAGTACCTACATACTTATCCTCATTGATGATTGTATTAAGGCAAGCAAAGATTTACCAGAACCGACACTTTTACCACCAGAAAGATGCACAATGGTACACTTTTTGTCACCGCGTTACTTTTATAAAAAGTATATATCTTAACAGTTAGATTATGTAGGCAAATAAGAAAGCTACAACTACACAATAGAACCGCACTAGAGAAAATCACGAACAAAAGCCTCGTGATTTACGTACCGGGTTGTTACATTAAATTCATGTTGGCCGCCATTTCATGTTTCGACATAAATCTCTTAAAATATTCATTAAGTGAAATGCAAGTCGTGCGGTCGGGTCGGCGAGAATAATAAATACCTAGATCCATATCGCCCTACGAATCTGTAGCACTGCGGACACGCTTAGAATTAGATTAGGAAATGCCAAATATGATATTAGATTGCATCCGAAATGCATACTGTATTTGAATTGTGTTATTAAATAAAGGAGAGTTTTTGTGTTTTTAATTGAAGAAATAGGTACACTTGTTGTATGCCTAATATTTTCCCTACAATAGGATTACAGAACGTTAGATGAACGGCATGATGGAAGTTTACTATGTCGTATTGTTAATTTTTTTTAAATGTAGTCGTGCGAGGAAACCTCGGGGTACGGGATGTCGCTGACAAGAATCTCGACTGCGATGGTATGGTCATCTGAAAAGGAGACCATCACACTACTTTGGGAATCGGGCACTAAAGCTTTCTGTGCCAGGTCGAAGATCCAGAGACAGATGCAAACTAGATGGAAAGATGTAATGACAGAGGACATGAGTAAGTGTAGAATTTCCGAAGACGATGTCAAGGATAGGGCGAAGTGGCGAAATAAAATTCGGGACGCTGACCCCATCACCATGTGGGACACACAGTAAAAGAGAAGAAGAAGATTCTTAATTAAAAAAAAGAAGTAATTAGCAAAGAGTAAAATGCATTTAATCAACTGCGACAAAACTGATTTGTAGACGCGTGGGTCCGAGAACGCTCGAGATGCGACAAGATTGTGATATTTTTCCTCCAAATTCGGGACGGATTTATTGGAAAAGTATGGACAAAGTATTTTTGAATACATATATCATGAACTAATATAGTAACTCGACAGTCATATGCATTTAATATCAACATGAACTACGACAAAACTGATTAGTAGAACTAAGGAAACTTAAAAATTACTTGGACGTTACAGACTGAAATCTCTATTTTTGTATATTATCCATACATACAAACATATATTATTGATCTTCTATGTATTCTTAGTTAGACATGTATGCAAGAATTAGAATATGCGTGTATTAAATTACTTGTAAGTAAAGGACACTTGATACCGGTCTCATGGGCAAGAATCAATCCTGATTTGACATCTATGGTACAAACTTTCAATAATCAATTAGTACAGGGCTGTTCAATATTTGGTTTTATATTTAATTAGTTGTTCTCCGCGACTTGAATTCTGTGAACCACTTTTCCCTTTTGCCTTTTGTTTTGTGATGGATGTGGGGAAGAAGTCAGCAAAGTTGAAGTGGGAATGGGCTGGGCACGTGGCAAGGATGGACCCGCAAAGGTGGGCCAATATCGCCATAGTATGGGCTCCCACCTGTGGCCGCCGACGACCAGGTAGGCCGAGGAAGAGGTGGCGAAACGACTTGGACGCCTTTGCGGGAAAGAAATGAATTCAAATGGGTTCAGAAAGGAAGATGTGGTTGGTAAAGGGGGAGGCCTTTGCCCACCAGTGGAACAGTATAGGCTAATTTAAAAAAGGGACTTTTGTGTCCATGACGATAATATCAGTCAGTAAACTTAATCTATGACATATTAATTTAATTTAAAACTATAAAGCAGTCTGGTCGCTTCCGATCCCACACATAAGAATAGACGAAAAATTTTAATTAAAAACTTGAACTAAATACTCAGCCACGACTGACCAAACTAAGCCCGGATACACATCCTATCATTCATAGGTTGGACTTCTACAAATCTATGAATGGATAACGTATTATAACGTAGATAAATGTCTCCGATAGGTGTTTTCCGAAGTCAGTGGGTCAAATTTAAATGCACTGATAGTCACGTTCGTATGAATTGTGAAATAAACGGACACAAGAACCAATCTCTACAGGTAAATGATATAAAAGCGTACAATGTCTTCGGAATTAGCATTGTATTTTTGACTGCATCAAAATACACGTGAATACAATATGAACACCTTCGCTATCCTGCTACTCTGCGCCCAAGCTTGCTTGGTCCAGGTAAAGCTACCACTTGTATAATAAAATCATCGCCCGTGATGTCATCTTTGTAATTAAAAAAATACGTCTTGTTCAGATACTAAAACCCACCGTAAATTTTTTGTTGTGTTTTATATCGTATGGAAGATTTACTCCATTCGTTCCATAGATGTTATTAGACAATTTTCAAAGTTTAAAGAACTACTGCATAAGTAAGATCCAATGGTGATACAATGAATCAACTAAATCATAAAAGGTTTGCATGGAAAAACTAAACTACTTTGCTTAAATCCGCGAATGAATACGAGGGAAAATCGATTCGGTGGTGTAGCTTCCGGGTTGCAGCATTGCACCGATTTTCCCTCGTATTCATTCCCGGATTTAAGCAAAGTAGTTTAGAATTTCATGCATGTCATGGATTTCCGCAAATTAACGGCTGATTCTATCAGTTATTCAACAAAATGAGGCAAGAATAAAGTATGTAGGTTGTATTAAAATCTAAGGCCTGTAATCCCATCGAATCCAATCTAGTTAGACGTTTTCTGTACATAGTAGTGATTTTATCATCAAAGAAAATTTTAGCGATTAGCTTATCTGACGATATTTTTTACCAGAACAAATCTTTAACCTTCTTAGTCTTAGTCTAAATTGTAAAAACATTCTATTTAGGATATGTTATACAATTATATGCAAAGTGCTAAGAAAAGTAGGTTGTATAGGGATTTTGCTGGTATACCCCTTGCTCCTACCTCTACCGCGTATAAGCTGGTTTTATAATCGTTTTTAGTTAGTATGTTGGTATGTTGGATATTAGTGGAGGAATCCGGTACGTCGGATGTGGAAGAGGGCGGCTGGTGCGTGGGCGACGAGTGGGTGGTGGGGCAGGCGGCGCCGCTCAACCTGCTGGCGTCGCGCTGCGGCGGCGCCACGCACCTGGCGCTGGGCGACGTGCTGCAAGCGCTGCTGCAGCGCGGAAAGTTCACTGTGCGTATACAAGTGTAAAATAACGTTCAGTTTCCTTTTTTATATGCTAACTAGCGGACCCAGCAAACGTTGTCCTGCCCGAACGTGAAAATCGCTATCTGCCGTTCTGATTTCAGAATATAAAGATGAAAAGTATCTTTTAGGACGTTACTTTGATTTTTTTTGGATCTTCTATCACAGATCTTGCAAGAGTTGTGCGTTTGGTTGGGAGAGTCCAGCGAAGGTGCGCTATTCGCTTTGCACCGACTCGCACGAGCTTCACGCGCGCGATCCGCTGAGCGATCTACTGAGTGAGTTATATATATTAATCATACTAAACTATTTGTAAGAAGCTACTACTATTACTATTTTGATAGTTCTCTGTTTAGATTTTAGTTCACTTATGTTACTGTTTTTTTTAACTTAGTTGTTAACGTTTGCTAACATACTTATTTATGTGCATTTTTTAAAGTGGCAACTTAATTGGTGTATTGTTTAATTTTATATTCTAGTTATTTAAGAATTATGTATACTTAAATAACTAAATTATGCCCTATACTTTGTGCCCTAATAAAATATAAAAAAATATTACTAAATAACCGTATTAAACATAAGCAGAAATATACTGTTTTTAAGGTAACCTTAACGCGTTACATCGATAGCTCAACGGTAGAAGGACTAACTTAAATTCAAATGATATTTTATTCAAGTATATGTTTACAAGCTCTTTTGAATTTTAAAAGCTACCTCTGATTCGGAAGAGTCAAGCCGCTAGAAGAATCAGCAAGATACTCGTTAGCCAGTCTTTTAAAAATAATTGCTACATAAATGAGTTTAATACATTTCTGCATGTTAAAAACTACAAAGCTGAAGCGACTCAATTCCAAACCGTAAGGTTCGCTGTTCATAAACTTATCCCGCTGGGTTATCATTAAATATTTTAAACAACGTCCATTTGATATTACGATTTTAAAGTCAGTTCTTGGATTTCTTGAATGAATAGATAATATTTCGAGAGTTACTAATTGTTTTCAATTCACTCATATATTAGCTGTAAGGGAGGTGTTGACAGAATATAACATAGTGTTTGATAATTGTTCCTTAGTACTTGGAAGTTACCTGAAATGGAGGCCGTACTCGAGGCCCCGCAACTATATAGAGCGAGGCCTCCGGACTATACGTCCGGAGACGAGGCACCCCAACCGCCGCCCTTGCCGCGACACATCATTAGAGAAAAACAGGTAACCTTACTTACTAGGGCTACTTTATCAAAGAACATTAAAGAAAGCGGGAGAGCTTAAAGAAATCTATCATATGTTATATTGAATAAAAATCTTCAGTTGTTGTGATGTTTTGATTTATAGTTCCAACATACCCAACAAAAACAACTACAAAAACATCAAAATTTTCTATTCACTTTTGAAAGTTTTACTACTATTTTTTTTATGTTACAAGGGGCAAACGATGGACGGGCAGGCAGCAGGCACCTAAGTGTCTACCGACGCCCATGGACATCTGCACGACCCACGAAACCACTTTAGCGTCGGAAGTGTTTTAGACACCACTTACGGCAAGTAACAGTTGTTTACGGAAAATGTGATTTTGTGAAAAGCTGTTCGAAATATTTTTTCATAGTTGCGCTCTGTTTTGTTTCGTATTTCTTAAGAGAAAGCGTTCATTCTACTATACAAATTTCATATTTTACTTTTAGAGCATTGAACTTGCGATTAACTACCAAGATGTAGGTTTTAGAAAATCTTGAAATATCGCACGGTAATCCAGCATTAAACCTTTAAGCTCGCACGTTTTGCTGCGATACTCATAAATGGCGCACTTTGTGCCCACGTTGGTACACGGGCACAAAACGAACAATGGTCTAAGTCTAAAACAATACGAAGTGACTGCACTTTGTTGTTCAAGGGGATGCAGCGAACTCTTGTTTGCCGCCAACCTGACTGCGCCCTGCGATACGAGGGGCGACGTAATTGGCGTGTTTAATTTCAGCGTTTAACAGTGCTATGAACATAATGCATCTTTATTTGTTGTCTAATAAGACATTGTTCTTTATATTATTAAGATGATTGAGTATCCATCGTGTTGATGTAACTTATAATAAGACCTTAGCTTAATAAGACATAGCTGTATCACATCTTTATTACGTCGTCCTCATATATCAATTTATTTCTCAAACACCACAGTGTTTCAATACGTCGTTATACTCCTAAAATGAGCCATAAATGAGCCAGGTCCTCACGAGCGTCGCGCCCCAAATCTATAAATAGGTGCTTTGAATCGATACTAAACTGTCAGATGGCTTTACTGCTTACCAAAGGCATAACGATAAAACGTTACCGGAGTAAAATAATGGTATTTATATGAAAATATAGACGGAAGTTACAACAGCAAGGTGTGATCCTTAATCCTCGTCCGATCGTCAATTCAACACCTAATCTTAAGATACATCTGTAAACTACGAGTATATTCTGGCAATAAGTATGTACAATTGAAATTGATTCAAACATGATTAGTGTATTCAGCTGTAAATTACATTCTCCTAATTGACCAAGCTTATTTATTTTTTGTGTTCATGGCTATATTATAATAAGCTCGAGCCTGTCAAACACATATATTAACAATAACAAATTAGCCAGAATTGTATAAAAGCGGCCAAACAATGGGCCGGAGCGGAATACAATGTAGAGTTGGACTTATTTTGTTTGCTTACACTCCCTGAGTTGCTCCGTTTGTAGTCGCGCCTACTTATTTCACTCCCACACAATTCTGTAGTGTATTAGGGTATTACATGTTACGTTTCATTTTATCAAATAAATTCTTCTGTAAGCAACTCTTCTTGAGGGGGGTGGGTAGGTGGTATTAAATTGTATTAAATATAATAAAAGTAAACGTGAACTCGATCTTTACTAATACTACAAATCTATACTTTATCAACTGTATTAGATATAGTTGGTACAATAACGGATTTTAGACTCACGTGTAGATATATCGAAATTGTCCGACTAGTTTCAGACCTGTGTGCTAGATATTTCAAGATATTTAATTTTTATATCTTGCACTTTTAGAAACCTTCTTCTAGATTGAGCTAAAAACTTAGAGGATAGAAAATGTGACGTGTATTGTAGCGATTTTTTTGACATTTCTCTCATATGCGATGCTTGAATTCTTTTCACCAAAAACACTCGCGTTTAATTCCCACAGTCTATATCACGTTAGAAAGGCTTGGGGTCGTAAACATTTAGGGGGCCTATAAAAGTTTAGAGCCGCGTAACGTTTTGCTCTTGTTTATGATACAGTCTTGTGGGGAAGAGATTCATTTTCATACAAATCATTTATGTCTCTTCCGATAGGGACTGACATAGTAAATGCTTTTTTGGCCATCTAAAAGCCTCGAGTTATCTAAATATCTAGCTGAAGACTACAAGTGAAAACTGAATTCACTGCTCGAAAATACATTCTATTTCGCATCCTTAGTTATTAAACTGACCTAACTCAAAAAAGTAGATTTTCGGGAAATCGCAAAAAACGTTTTGTCATTTACGATTTAATCCGCTTATATGTATTTCGATAAAAATGGCATTATTATAACAACTAATGTAGTTCAATAACAGTTAATAAACTGATATTGAAATGTTATTATAATGATATTTGTTTGTCTTTTTAACCAAAATAAGTTTTTTGTTAAAAATATGTGTATCTCAGTATTTGGATGGAGATATTGAAATATTTCCTTGATTGGCTGATAGAGGACGTTGAAACGAAGCTGCCTGTAACATTAACTCACTTTAGGCCTAAAACTTAATCAGTGAGTTTATGACTAAGCATGCGATTCGTTAGAGTCCCAAAAATTATAGATAAAAACAATTAAAGTAAAATAAGATATGCAAAGTACAGACCACACATATAAATAAAAATTGTGGTCCAAAATATGAATAAAATCGATTTAAACCATAATTATATCGTCGCAGAATTGTTCACCGATATATTATTAAGCCAATCATAATTGTTAAACAAAAATTTAAATATCACAAAGTGTAGTAACTTAATAATAATTTCAAAACCAAAGATTTTTAGCCTCCTTTATCAAGTCCCCATCAGTTTGTACCTTCTAGCGTGATACCATAAAATTAGTTTTTCGAATAACAGCAACAATTCTCAAGAAAGCCTACATGACTGTAGTGGTGATACGAAATTAATGTTATTCTGATTTTTGACATTCACTGGTTATACATTTCATCATTATAAAATTACTATTTTTTCAATGTCAGAAAATTTTATTTTAATGTGGTAGGCAAATATGATGTCAGATAAGTATGTCAAAGAATTTTGTTGAAGTTGCATGAATTGTGTAGTAAACACTTACTTCTAGTAAGAAAAAATATAGTAAACCATGGTTTTCACTGAATTGCTTTATATTTATTTAAATAAGTTTTATATATTCATAAATGGTTACTGAATTGGTTTATATTTAGTAATTATGAATGGTTATTAAGTTGGTTTATTATACTTTTTCTTTTGACAAAAGTTATAGGTTGAAATTGCTACGCTTGTGAACTTATTAAGTATAGATGCAAAATATCTTGAAATATTTAATAAATAAAATAACTGAAATATTATATTGGTTACACGACGTTAGTAAAAAAGTATAAATAAAACATCAATAATAAATACATACTTAATAATAGAGGGATTTTCATAAAATTTTCACCCCAAAAAAAATTGATAGATTCAAATAGATTTTTTAATAAAGGCATCTAAAACGATATATCCATAGATTTTATAGATTTCATTGGAAAATTAAGTGTAGCTATGAGATTTTTCAATTAGAAATAATCTTTAACGTAAATTTATACATGAATTGTTCCTAATGCCAATTAAAACAACCTGATATTATAAATACAATATTTTTCACGCCGGGGCGTCTTTATTATTAGTTTGAAAGTGGTTCAAAATCTCCCCAATAGCTGACCAGAAATTTGCATCGAAGAATCACTTTAATCCGGCGCGTCCGGGTACCAGTACCTCTTTCTCACATGAGATCGGCGTGAAGTGGCGGCAATGCTGTCACGTCTAGAGAACTATTTTTCAAACAGTGGCTAACGAGTTTCTTGCTGATTCTTCACGTGGCTCGACTCTTCCGAATCAGTGGTAGCTTTTAAAATACTTGACGATTTGAGCCTATAGCCTTCCCCAATAAATGGGTTATCTAACACTGAAAGAATTTTTCAAATCGGACCAGTAGTTCCTGAGATAAGCGAGTTCAAGTAAACAAACAAACAAACTCTACAGCTTTATATATTAGTATAGAAAACAATATTGGGAATACTTTTGAGATACGGTTAATATTCTTTTTAAAAGCTCGTTTTAGGTATGACCTCGATAATAGTCCAGCGGGATTTAAACTAAGAAGGTTTAAGAAGAAAAGTAACACGATCAAAACCGCGAGTAAACGCTTGTAAACCAGTAAACAGTAAACGTACCATTATTATTGATCCACAAAGAATTAAAGACCCGCAAGAAAAATTAATGATGAGGAAAAATTATCTTTGCGAATAAAATATGAGGATGTATCTTGTATTAGATATTGCACTTATCGATATGTCGCGTCTCTACAATGACCAATTAAAGTTACTTTAGTCTTATATAAAACTGAACTTTAGTGATGTGCGTCAAGAGCTATAATAGAATATCGATAAAATATGTTTGGCACAGGCGACTTTTATCTCAACACAAGAGACAATTTATTACTTATTCCGTTATTTGTATTTTTAATATGGAGATATGAAGAAAAATATTTGTATATAGAAAATTATTCTTACCTTCTAGTACAATAAGAGGCGCCAAGAACAGATTTCAAAATGTAACGTGAGTTAGACTTTAACGAATGGTTTTGCCTAATATTCAGCTTTTACGAGTGGGATTGTCGTCATCTATACTCTTTACTAATATATAAAGCTGAAAAGTTTGTTTATTTGCTTGTACGCGCTAATCTCAGGAACTACTAGTCCGATTTGAAAAATTATTTCATTGTTACATAGCCTATTAATCGAAGAAGGCTATAGGCTCATCACGCTAAAATTAAATCTTTTTTTTACCTAGTTTTAGGCGGCCCAAGTGGCGGGCACAGCCCAGGCACGGCTAGTTCCTCATATAACTAGGGGCAAACGGCAGGCGGTTTACCTGAGTGACTACTGACGCCCATGAGCAACTGTACTTTCAGAGAACTCGCAGATGCATTGCGGACCTTTATACGATATTTATTTATCGTCAGATATCGAGTTAAAGTATGAAAAGTGATATGCATCAACTTTCCCCTGATAATACATTCCGTAAATTACATTTAACAGTAAACATGTCTCCACTGATGCATAAACGATTCTACGCCCATAAGTAGCGAATATAATGAGATAATTATGTTTGCAAATAAAATATGAAACGTTACTGGTATTTAAAGCGCTTTGCGCGATGCCGCGTTTTTACCGCGGCTAATTTAAATTACTCTTTATTAATTATAATAGTGATGTCTAGTTATGTAACCGTGCTCTATTTTCTTATTACAAACAAATATCTATATCTTTAAAGACAGAGACTAAAGTAAAAAAAATACTTTAAAAGACATTCTGATTTGAGTTATAAAGTAAATAAGCACCAGGTCCAAGTCAAGCACCAGGGTCCGCTTAGATTGTACAGGATTTGGCCGTGGGGCGAGTTACGACTACCGACAGCCGTCTGACGTCATCTTCGGAACCTCCACAATTTCTTCGAACTTACGACTAATACTAACTTAATTTAAATTAACTTTTCATTGCGTTTCATCTTAATCAGATTTTGTTAAATAGGAGTCGTAAATAGTTGGTCCTTATAGGATTGTGATTCTATAAGGATTCCTTTTGTTCGAAGTGTCGTTGTTCGTCCGTCTGTCTGTATGTCTAGCCCTTTTTTCTCAGGAACGCGTAGAGCTAAAAACTTGAAATTAACATCAAATATTGAGTTTTGCGATCTCTTGCATCTGTGAAAAATTCAGTCCTCGATGTATACGCAATCGAAAGATATGACCGTTTGTGGCACATTTGCAAAGGTAACCAAAATCTATAGGGTACTTCCTGTTGAAATAGAATCACAATATTTGAAATACAAAAAATGAAATTAACAGATATCTTATGAAATAAATAAATTTTAAAATAACTTGGTGAAGTATCACGGGATGATACGGAACAGTCTGACTCGCACTTACCCGGTTTTTGGGGAATTTCGAGATTTTTTATACTTTTTTTATATTGGTAAAATTAATAAAGCCTATTCTATTCCTAAATATTGCTTAAACACAATGCGTATTAGGAAAGAACATGGGTCCCCCATTATACAAACAGACAATCAATTACCAGCGTCTGTATTTCCGAACGGATACAACTTAGGGACCTTCAAGAAAAGGGCATACTCATTTCTCAAAGGCCGGCAACGCCTCTGCGATCCCCCTGGTGTTGCAATTGTCCATGGGCGTCGGTAGTCACTTAGGCGAACCGCCTGCTCGTTTGCCCAAAAAAAAATATACACAAATATTTAATTAGCTAATGTATAAAAAGATAATGTTCCTAAAAAGATAAACTTAATTTAATATTGCATATAGTCAATACTTTCTTTATACGCTATAAATTCACTAATGTCAAATGTTCCACGTAAATATATATTTCGTTTGAAATAACAGCGATCACTTACCATTTATACAGAAACTTCACAGCTTAATCGAATTAACAACTTCTATTAAATCAATCATTACATCAACCAACTAAGTCCCGAAAAAGTTTTAAATAAATAGCTCTACGGTTATTTTCTGTAACGAAATTCTTAACCAACTGTACTTCAACACAAATAGTCAAATATCAGTCCTTAAAAAAAAGTAAAGGAATTTTTTATTGTAATTTGTTATTCGTAGTACGTAGCGAGGCTACGACGCTACGATATTTCGTTTCTCTACGGCGTAGACGTCCGCTCGCGATCGCGTCTCTACCATACTGATAAGTGAGTTAGCACGCTCCATCTCATAATACAGTGGGCGAAGTAATTTAACGCTTACCCAGCTCTTAAAACAATGACGCTAAAGGTCATTTTTAAGTGAGTCCCATTACAGTAGGGTTGTACAAATGGAATTCTGCCGTGAAAATGTGAGGTGAGAATATCCGACATGCCATTTTGCCTATTGGCGTTGTGTTTTTCTTGCTCACTTCCACCGCACATGAGCCTAATTTGTCTTGATTTTCTCTTTGTTCGTTGAGATTTCATCCAGTGGAATATATGAAGTCATTTTCACTGTTTATTTTGTAGAAGACATTTGAATACATTTTATTTATTTCTTTAAGAAGTATTGTGATTTTACTTGTTTTATTTAATGCTAAAAGCATTTATATGATTTATATTTGAATTATTGTAACAGGATTTTTTCTATTATATTCTTCCTTGAACTCGCAATCTCGTTCATTCCTTCCATAGAAACCTTCAACCCTTATTTCTCCCATTTCAAAATCCAATCTATTTCTATAACGAAATTCACTAAAATTCGTTCATTGGTTTTTTTTTATGTTACAAGGGGGCAGACGAGCAGGCAGCAGGCACCGAAGTGCCTACCGACGCCCATGGACAT
>JANCMC010046514.1:0-23895 GCA_024363005.1 Charaxes varanes
GGTGTCGCCGTCTTCAAAGTACGACATCCAGAGGTTGCTGCGGGCGAACTTCCATTCTACGTCTGCCCTTTCCTGTACGTGTACACAATTATTTTACACTAGCCGTACCCCGCAACTTCGTCCTCGTCATTTTGAGGGTTTCTTATTTTTTTGAGCGGAACCCTAATTATTTTTCTAAATCTGAAGTAGTCTATGTTGTTCCTTGCAATATTAGCTATTAACCAGTGAAAGTCCCATCAAAATCAGTTCAGGCGTTTCGGAGATTCTCCGAAACTGACAGACAATTTTTTTTTAATTTGACAGAGGTTTAAATACTATATAAATCAACCTGAATTACTAAAAAAATGTTACATTGTTAAATATTTTGAAAATATAAATCAATTAAATTAAAGACATAAACCACGTGACTAAAAAAAACTGAGCACGTGACGTCACTGTGTGTCAAACAAATTGTCCTTGCTAGCGTGTGCTCCAATCACATTCAAGTGCAGCTGTTTGTTTAGCAAGACGTTACGTCATACAAGACGCCATGATAGTCACAGCGTTTTGGCGCTAAACTTTATGTGGCAAAATTAACCAAGTGAAAGTTCGTTATTCGTTGAAATATTAATATTTGAGGTTCAGTCGACTGAGATGCATTTTATTAACTAGTTTCTAAAAAATAGTCAATAATTGCCTAAGAAATAACAGAAATGATGCAATATTAAATAAAATAATATCAAACATTGCTCACCGAAATTATTTGATATGAATTGGACATCATGGCGATAAGCATGTTGAGGAGTACAATGATGTTGATCACGGAGTACGATCCGAAAGTTAGCAAGGCCCAGAATCTGGTGAAGCTTTTGATTCCCGTTAACTCGAAAGTGGTCAAATCGACGAGGCCGAAGGAAGCCCAGAAGAGTGATTGTGATGTTTCGAATAAACTGTAGGACACAAAAGCATGTTACGTGTTGTCCTAATAGAACGCGAATGTACGATCGAGCAAACTTGGTTGTACGATAGTGCGATCAATTATATTGATGTGTAAGTGTCCTAGTTGAAGACGATGCCATCGCACGAACACACGAATTAAGTTTGCTCGCAACGCGCATTAGGACGAGACGCTTTAGAAGTGGAAAGGATAAAATTGAATTTACTGTTTTTTCATATATCTGCAGTCGCACGCTTTGTATTCACTGAATTAAGGAAAATATGTACAAAAACTGCCTGCAGAAAGAAAAATAAAACGCTTTTAAACGCAAAACTTGCACCAATTCAAAACATTCTACGCAATTTGTACGAGCATATACTCATTTCAGTGTCTAATAACATAATGTATTTAACCTAAATATCACTTTATATTCCTTGTTAGGAGACAGTCCATAATGTACATTTATAAAAAAAATTAACATTTAGTAAGAATCAAAGAGCCATAATGTAAGTTTAGCAATTAATATCAAATTGATTTTATACTTCATGTAAACATCATCAAAAGCCAGAGAAAAATTATACTTAAGATGTGTTCGTTGTTTGGGGTAATTTAATGAGGTATTACAATACTAATACAATTCATTAACATGCGCAATGAATGAAGACCATTGAATACAAAATATTTTTAATTAGTCCGAAAGTGGATCAAAGTGGTATAAACCTATTCAGATAAAAAGTTAGTATTTATTAAGCAGAATAATATCTAAAGAGACTCTCAAATGAAACGGCCTCTATAATTAATAAGATTTACCTAATTTTAGCCAGAAAATAAATAATTTTCTTTTACCTAATTACGTTATTATTTTTCAGTAGTTAAAATTACTAATATTTTTTATGCTCGCTCGCGCGCCGGCGGACAGGTCGACGAGTTGGCGCTAGTAGCGCCGTGCCGGCCGCGGCCGCCGCCGTCGTGTCCTGGGCGAGGGCGATCGAAACATTTAAAAACGCACGTTGACAGCCGGCAGAGGGCGCGCAGCTACCTACCTTGGCGGGGGGCAGCGCGGCGGCCTGCTGCGACTGGCGCAGCTTCCTCAGCAGCACCAGCCGCGTCTCTTCGGCGCGCAGCTTCTCCCGCAGCGCGCGCAGCCGGCGCTCGCGCTCCCATATCTCCGCGCACGACAGCTCCTGGCGGAGACAAGGGGTTTAGGAGTGAACACTTCTTTAGGTTTAGGCACAGTTGGGCATACTTTGAGATGTGAAAAAACCATTGAATTTATATCATCGTTACTGAACGCTTTCCGATAGCTCTATGTATACGGTGTTCGAGTACATACATGTCTTCTTCTTTTTCCTATCGTTATCCCGGTCTAGTGTCAGGATCCGCTTTGATTGCAGAAGAGAGGAGATAATTGACTGTGGGCAGAGTCTGCTAACTTCATATCGAATAATAAATTAATGTCGAAAGTAGCATAAAAGAAGGCAGGCCTATGCCCAGCAGTAGGCGATTAAATGCTCATGATGATGATTTTGAATTTGACTTGAGTTGACTTTGACTTAACTTGACTTTGAACTCACCCTGTGTCCCGGTATGGGCAGGGGGGGCTCGTTCTCGTCGTCCGAGTCCTCGTCGTCGCGCGGGTCGCGCGGGGACTCGGCCGGCGCGGGCACGGCGCTCGCCGTTATGGACACGTTCACCGCGCCCGAGTTCAGCTTGCTGCTCACATCTGCCACAGAGCATTTCTTTTCTATACAGATAAATTATAATTAAAGCGTATTTAAATTTCTTTTTTTATCTAATCGAATTTTGTGTTTTTGACCTTTCGGGCATGTCAAAGCCATCATAACTTAATCTAGTTTAGATCTATGTGCAGCATTCATATAAACTAAGCATCACCGGCTTGTCGGAATTCAGCCACAGACTTTTTTGCATATCACGTGCGGTTATATATATAACATACGGTTATCACAGTTACACTTTGACATAATCCAAAAATAACATTTATACATGCGTGTGAAAATCGTTTGGTATTGGTGTGCGTGCGGTTTTTTTTTAAATAATTTAATGTATTTATAATGTATACTGTACAAAAATAATACAATTCGTACACCCTCGTCTATATAAACTATAATGCAATTGTGGCAAGTTTTATACTCCTCCGTTCGGGCAATTTTCGTAAAATGGTACCGGAAGTTTTCGCTTCACTTATTAACATACTAGCAGACCCGGCAGACGCTGTCCTGTCCGAACATTGGCTTATTTTTTATACTAAATTATAGCGCCATCTATTGGCCGCTTACGCCACAGGGCACTCGCCGCCGGCCCACTCTGCCTCCCTATCTTAAAGCTCTTATATCTTCTAAGATATTCATTTTAATGATATGCAGTAAAGGGCAATTTTGATTTGAATTAATTATTTTTTTGTAACATAAAAGATAAAAATGATTCCTGTGGGTTATACTTAGGAGATAGACATATGCCATCGCGGACTTTATTATAGATCTTTTAAAGATGTACTATTCCGTAATACATTATTTTGTTCTGTCTCGTAAGGTTTAGCCAGCGCACGCGATGTAAACCCACAAAAATACGTTTTTTACGTCACATCACGGTAAAAATCATTGAAATTCTCCGCTTTAATCTTCTATAACAAAATAAAGTGAAGAAAATAATGAACCGTCTGTAAAGTTGGTTTACTGTCGATAATTTTACGTGATAAAACCAAACGGTTTGAATTGAGTACCTTGCGGATTTCAGTCCATACCTTATACCGTTGAGCTATTGAGGCTCTTATATTTGACTGGACTAGTACAACATTCGTCATTGCATATTAGCAAAATCAAAACATAAAGCGAAGACAAAAACAAGAGAAAATCAGAAAAAGTATATTTTAGTGAAGAGATATTTAAAGAGATTATTAACTGTTATAGCGCCTGCCCAGAGACCGAGCAACTACTAGAGTAGTGCAGAACTCAGCACAGATATGTCACGTACAAATTAAGTTTAATACAAAGAAGAGAAATTACATTTAGAGACACTATTACCTTAAATAGAACCTGCGCAGTGACCGAGTGACTGTTAGCAGAGTGCGGAACTTAACACTGATTTGTCACTTACAAAAAACATATAATATAGTGAAGGGTCATTACATTTAAATACACTATTAACTAGAATAGGACCTGCCCAGTGGCCGAACGCCTGTTAGCGGACTGCGGAACTCAGCACTAATTTGTCACCTCTTATTACGTTAGTCGAGAGTCGAGTTCCAGAGATTTTAGTTCCTATTATTTCCCTGTTAGCACGTTTAGTGCATTTTGAATTAAAAGCTTTTCTGTGTACCGTTTTGATTGATATCAGAGATTTTAGTGCATATTTCTTTGCTAGTTGTGAAAGACCGTATTTAGATTTTTAGGGTGCCGATAAGGAACTCTTATAGTTTTGCTCTATCCATACGTCCGTCCATCTATGGACCCGTATGGTGCCCCCTCCCCCCTCCAAGGACATCCAAACCATTAGATGTAAAAACTTGAAGTTATCCATGTTGATAAGGATTTCTAAAAACACATTAAGAAAATTATTTTTAACTAAATCTTTTGAAGCTGTTTCACAAATACCTTTATCAGGTACGGAACCCTTCTGCTTATATAGGCGTAGTGCGTTTTCTATGGACTGATACCAGAGTGAGAGATTTATGTAGAGGATATTTTTAAATTAAATAGCGACCGCATTACTTAAATCTTTTTCTAAATGTCTTAACCCAACACATTAATGTTTTATTTTTTTTTAATAATGTGGTCATGCCTCTCAGATAGCCTTTAAATGAAATAAGAAAAACTGGTCCACCGCTTCGTCATTTTAAAGTATATATATTAGATATATACCTTACGTACAAATTTATGCTATCCTAACGCACCCTGCAGACGTTCTCTTTCTCAGATTACAACAAAACTTTAAGTCATTATATTCGATTACAGCGTTACCTACCGGATGCATTATTAAATATAAACTAGCTATCTGTGCTCTTCAAAAACACAAAAAAATCTCAAAAACTGGAATGGATATTCTTCCAGCATCCGAACACATACAAATGCGATATTCGCACGTTTAAATGCTACTCAAAAAAATGTGTCTACAAAGATATTTTTTAGGGTTCCGTTTCAAGGAACCTTTATAATTGCGCCGTGCGTCCATCTGTCTGCTCGTAAGATGCCCCCCCCGTAGCATTTCCAAACTATTAGACGTAGAGACTTGAAATTTTCCATTTTGATAGAAAATGCTAAAAACTCATTAGGAAAATTATTTTGAACGAAATCGTACGACAAATTTTGAAGTTATTTAACAAATACGTTTATAGCCTATCAGATACGGAACCCTTCTGCATAAGGGTGCCTTGACACACACTTTGCTATTTTATTTGGATTTACACCGTAATATCATGATTACACATCGAAACATAATAACTTCATAGGAAACATATATTTTAATGTCTTTTATAACCTGAAATTTTTAAATTGTTTCTTTTTCGCCTTATCAAAAATTTTAGCAATTCGGTCCATCAATATCTTTACTAATGTTTTATCCCCGAGGCGCGGACAGTTTATGCTGTAATTAATTATTAGATACAGTGAAATACAAAGTAATACACAACTTTAAATACCATTAAAGTGAATCTATAACATCAAAAATACTACCATAGTGTCATCTAACACTAAATTAAATCTACAAATTTCACGTCCAACCTTAAGTCGTTACTAGAGTTGTCGCAAAAAGATACGCGTATCGTGCCATTTAAATATAACTAACAAAATATTCTTATCTATTTCTTCTTAAATAGCTCGTCAATAGCATGAAGTCATTTAACGTTCCGGTTTCGAGAGTTAGCCAAACTAAAATGTAGAGAAATGTTCGTGCTAGACCCTCAGATCTTAGCGCGTATTACACGAGAAGCTATTACAAGTAAGAGAAATTATTTGAACACTTCAAATACGCACGCATAGGTGTAACTTTGGACATATGACTAGATTTTCTAAGTCACTTGAATGCGATTAATTTAAATTTGTCATTTTTGCAGGTTGAATCTGAAACAAAAAAGTATTATTAACATATCTTATTTATTATTTAACAAGATAGTGGTACATACATATTATTACAAGGATAAACGGGAGGGCGGGACACCCGGTCGGTTGTGACTACCGACACCCATGGACATCTGTATCCAATGAAGACGCGCTGAAGCATTACCCGCCTTCAAGGAGGGGGTTTGGGCCACTAGGAACTCTCATAATCCAAACGAAACGTTACTGTAATACCATCACTTGAAGTGACAGCATTACCGCCACTTCAGGCCGATCTTGTATAAGAAAGAGGTACTGGTACCCGGAGGCGCCGGACCAATTCGGCTGCAAACCAAAAAGACTGCACGCGTGGTGCTACCTCTAAATAAATGTCAAAGCATGTTACATGGTATGGTACTTTGAAGCTTTAAAGCAACAAGGACTGACAGCTGTGAAAATATTAAAAGCTCTTAATAAAGTTAACTACTTCGACAAATCCGGTGCCGCAGTGGAATTTTATTTTCCGGAAAATTTTACGTACAGTCGCAAACTGTAACCTTTTTACTGATTGTAAAAAAAACTCTACACTAAAATATGTTACAGTCGCAGTGTGTTGTAAGCTTTTTACTGAATGTAAAAAAAATCTTACACTAAAAACCATGTTATAGGATTTAAATATATGCATTCTATAATTTGTGTTATATAGACGTGCTTCGGTTCATCCCCATTAATGTATTGTGCAAACTGTATTACATGTTTATACATGATTGCACTTGTTAACGCGTTTAATGAGATTATGGTTTGATAGGTTAATCTTTAATGCTATATGTTTACTGGTGTATGTTATCCTGTTTTGTTACAGACTAGCGTTTAGCTAGCGACTTTATTTTATATAATCAACTCAACATTTTATATATAACTCAACAACGCCTGGACCAATTTTACCAATTCTTTTTTTAAATGTTCATTGAAGGTCAAAGATGCTTTTTACGGGGAGAAAAAATCGAATTATTGCTGGGAAAACCCTAAAAAAAGCCCTTTTCTTTTTCCCATACAAACGTTTTCTAACTATAATGTAGAGTCCGTTTGAATTTTATTGCTATTCAATAAAGTTCATATTAAATTACAAGCACTCACTATTGTCTAAGCAATGTAGGTGTGGTGGTTCTCTTGTCCTTTTGTTATTTTGTAACAAATAAATATAACTGTACTAAACACTTTAAATATTACTGTATTTTGAATATTACTGTATGCTGCTATTATAACAGCAGAACCGTCCCGTAGAAAAGAATCCCTTTAGAAATGTGGAGAATTTATTTGATTAAAATTCTGTACCGGTCAATAATGCTGGCATAGTTTGTTTTTGTCGATTGTAATGTTTGAATATGCGTTAAGTTTTCGTTTTGTACAAACCAAAATAAAAACCGGATTGAACGGAATCGTTTCGTGTTTTATTTGGAAATCGTTTTATTGTTCGAGTTATTTGCTAGGTTAAGCTTTTGGCTTGGGGCAAAACTGCTTACAAGCGAAATGTTGGCCCGTAACCAAAAAAACTTGATGACACAGTTTTGGACCTGTTGAATTTTTACTTAAGATAGAAGAACAAAAGTAGTATAGAATGACCTCTTAAATCTGTATATTATTTAGTGTTAACGACTCTGGGCGACCCTCTCAGGAGAGGCGTATTGTGATCCAAGTCCATAAAATAGACAGCTTCATTTGAAAACTGGCTAATGCTCAGTTTATTTGCTAAGTTGGCGATTAATTTGCAACAACAACCATTATTGGAATGTTGGCGTTTGGCCAACCAACAGCGTGCCAATATTTTGGAACCTGTTGAGTTTCCTAAAGAAACGTAAAGCAGCATAGAATATGTTTGTATTGTAAAGTGATTGTAGACTTTGCTCAGATCAGAAAAGCCCAGCCCAATAATAATGGGTAGGGTCCCAAATGGAAATAAAATTTGACTTGGAAATATTTTAGTAAACTTTTATTTTTAATTAGCCCATAAGGTCCCACTGCTGGGCAAAGGCCTCCCCACGCTTAGACCACTCTCCTCTATCTAGAGCTAAACCAATCCACTCCGTTCCCGCAAAGGCGTCCAAGTCGTCTCGCCACCTCTTCCTCGGTCTACCTGATCTACGGTGGCCATTGGTGGGAGTCCATAAAGTCGCAAAATTTACTAAACTTATAAATAATATAATAATATTATTTATAAGTTTAGTACACTTATAAATAATATTATTTTTAATAATCAAGTGAGACGAAAAGATCAGTATTCCATGAAATCACCATCGCATTCGCGCTAGGACTCCAAATCCAGCTGATTTAAGGATCCCTTTACTATGCGTATTAACGCTCGCTTTCACAACCATCGTTCCCTCTCCAGATCAACCATTCTGAATATAATGCTAGTGGTAAAAATTTAATAAGTGAATTTAGACTTGGAATATAGTTAAAAATTGGTAAAACTTACTTGCACGTGATATGGAGCGACCTTTTCTTCTCCCTTGATTTCCACGTTGATATGTAGTCGAATAGCACCGGATACCGCAGATTTGTCCGTTCTCTTCTCCAGGTTGTACCACACGTCCATTTCTCCAGATAACGTTCGAACCTGGAGCGAAGAACGGTTTTAACAACTGCCATTCTGAAGATCTTTGGATCATATTTTCTAATTTATGCTTACATCTATAGAATACATAAAAGCGAAATGTCACTTAACACGAATATCAAAAACGGCGGAACGTGTCAAAATGAAATTTGGCAGAGAAGTAGTTTATATTAAGCATTAGTTACTAAACTACTTTGCTTGAATCCGCGAATTAATACGAGGGAAAATCGGTGCAATACTGCAACCCGAAAACTACACCACCAAATCCGCCACCAAAGCACAGCACTACACTGACTTTCCGATGTGCCTCAACGCACGTTTCGCTTCGACACCATAGACCGCATCTACACTTTATCAAGTGTGACTGCGGTCAAGCGCTTGCCTATCTCCAATAAAAAAAAAAAAATAACTGTTCGTGTAACAATTCATTGCATTATTTCCATCAACAACAAATTACCACTCAAATTCTATCCTCGACCTTGTTGCTTCTGATGCCTCACATTGGGTAATACAATTCAGGCACATCAGTCGATCTCCTTCCATACGAGGTAGGCTACGATTGGCCGACGTCCCTGATTGGCTGACACTTTGCAGATTTATGCAATTCACAGTCTTATAATTGTAAAATTATTAGTAACATTACGTTATGTAACGGTACTAAGTGAAAAAATACAATCTACTTTCAAGTCTACTCCATTCATCTATTAGTATCAAAGATTTTTTTGTCTGTCGAACAAGATAACATCTTTAAGCATTAGTGCGCAATAAGAATGAGATTAAATGCTTCTTTTTCCCTTCTCTTCTACATAGCGTTATGCTTATCTTGAACCAGGGGCCGCTTAATTTGCAGAAGATATGACTGTGGGGCGAGTAAAGATTACCGACTGCCGTCTTACTTATATTTACGTCATCCCCAGGACCTCCACAATCTTACAACTAATATCAAACTGTGACAATAATCGGACCCACTTTTTTCGTACCTTCCGAAACACGGAGGATGTCAGATATTTGAAAAACCATTATTAGGATGATACACCCGCTTATCATGTGGGACCGCGAGCTTGTTTATTTCAACATGACGTGTTCAAATTACACAAAAGCGCGATCTCTAATCTTAAATATACTTCTCATCAGAAAAATCGAAAAACTTCCGTTTTTATGATCTATTTATAACGAGTACGTACCACGATATATAAATTTGATTCAATTGAAATTGAATTATCGTAGTACGTACTCGTTATAAATAGATCATAATGTTATTAAACCACGAAGCCTGAAGTTTAGAAATCTTTAACTTCCGTTTTTTTTTTACATGTATTGCTAAATATACACATTTTCTGATAATTCTTACAAAATATAAACTTGCAAGATGTTTCGATTTTTCTGATGACAAGTATATATTCATTCTGCGGAGTCTCGTTTCAGGTTCTACGCTTTGACAGCCGCGGCTGCCGTGGTCAAATACGTCGAATACATAAAGTCTATTTTTTTCGCTAGAGCGTCCTTGAAGATCGAATATCACTCGTCAGAAAACTCGATGTATATCGGTAAAACTTGTGCGATTTTACTATATTGACTGACTTATAAAGAAAGGAAAAGATTTTTCTTGTTAACATTGTCTTTGTGCATAAAGAAGTCGGTTTTTAAAATTAATTAAGGGGCCTACTTACCGTTACAAATTTACCTCCTTTTATTTTTTACTTTGTATTTGTCAGAAGTTATATTTGAGAAACGTTATCAGATTCTGATAGGAATTTCAACTGAAGGATAGAAACATAAAAAAGATGGAAAATATAAAAGATATTAAAAAATATTATTTCTTTATTTTATTAGAGCAGACCAAGACCTACCCAAAACGATGTTTGGTCTCCGTCAGCATTATATATTTTTTTAATCGGCCTTTACTGTCCCACTGTTGGGCAAAGCCCCCCCCCCCTCGCAACACATACCTCCCAAATCATCTCTCCACCTCTTCCTCGACCTACATGGTCGACTGCGGCCATTAGTGGCCATCCATAATGTCGTAACATTAGATGTAAGGGGACTTTTCGATTAAGTAAAAAAAAAATATAAGTTTATTCGATAGTAACCGCATTAGTTAAAAACTGTGGTCTTAGATTAACAGGTAGAGGGCGTTGAAACGAAGCTGCCTGTATCGTTAACTCACTTTAAATCTAAAATGTCATCGATGTTTTACGTACGTGCCTTCCGAAACACGGAGGAGGTCTGATATCAAATATAAACGAGTGTTAGAATGGGTCACCCATCTATCACCCGGTCGCAGCAAGAGCTGCTTAACCTTGCGATCGACTAAAATGCCAACCACTAATTAGGCCACGACCTCCTGAGAATATGAGGCTTGTCCTCAAATCGTGTTATAATTAAAATAAGAGAGTACATTTTAAAAGTTTTGTTGCTGCCAATTATTGTCGAACGTCTGGTGTAACTTTTAAATCTGTTATTACCCAGATAAAGCAGACTCATTATTGCTAAATGTTTTTTTGCTTTTAGATCAAGTATTGATGATAGTCCAAAACCCTCAGTGTCTACTAAAAAGGGATTAGATCCTAAGTACCTGAAGCCAGTTGTAGAAGAAAACAAAGTGACCAGAAAAGGTATTATTTTTATAATTATAATAACTAGCTGTACCCCGCGATAACCCCCCTTTGTCCGCGTGACTTCAGTGATTATGTTAATTTTGGGGGTTTCTGTTTTTTTTTGTGCGTTATTAGTTATTTAGTTAAAAGCAAAGTAGCCTATGTTATTCCTTGTACAATCAGCTATCTCTCAGTGAAAGTCCCATCCAAATCGGTCCAGCCGTTTTAGTGATTACCCATAACAAACAACAGACGCAGTAACGTTTTAACTTGCGTTTTGTCATATGCAATTGCATAAATAAAAATAAAAAATTCCTTTCCAGATTCGACAAGATTTCAGTCAGGAACCGCACAAAATAAAGGGAAAGAAAATAAAATAACTGATTTGCCAAAAGTTGATTATAGGGAGAAGAAATCTTCCAGACCAACAACATATCGCGCCACACCAGTCTCTGCATATTTCCCGTGACCTATTTTTTTATGTATGAGAAGGGATCAACAAGTGTAAATAAAAATAAATTAAAAACTTCTTATTTTTTTATATACCGTACATATCCAGACACAAGCGCTTGTAGAAGTAGAAAAAACATGTATATCATTTGGTTATAGCTAGTAGAGTACAAAATCAGTAACTCGCTATTGATTTTGTATTTCTAGCTTATATCAGTTATATAAATAGCAATAAGGTTTCTTATATGTTTTACCGGAAAGTTTTCGTATTTAGTCGCGCATAAGAGTGCGCAAAGATATTGAAATATAGTGTTCAAATCTCATACACTTGAGTAAAGAGTAATATTTTTATATATTAAAAATGTCCGTCAAAATGCGTAAATAAGGGTGGCGCCACATTAGCAACTTAGTGAAGTTTCTTTGGTATATTGGTCAATTCATCTATTATTGCTAAATTCATAAACATGACATTTGTCTATAGTGGCATAAATATATTTCCGGAGCCAGACATAGCTCAAAGTTTTTGTACATTTTTGTCCTTGAAGACTACAAAACTTTGCGTAGCTACTCAAAGTCTCCGGCCACACTACATCACGATTGACATGATCTTCAAATGAAGCTATCTGGCTCCGACATAAGAAAACTTGTCTATTATCTGTGAATTACTATACTCTTTGGGTAAGGGGTAGGCGCAACCCGCGCAACTAAGATTAAAGAACCGCCTTGCGCGCAACGAATTTTAAGTTCGAAGTTGTCAAGTATTTAATTTCCAGCTTTTTTTATTCGGGTAATTCAGAATAACAAAATACAAATACTTTATGTGCATCAGTCGTTTACAAGAATTGTTAATTATTGGAATTTTGTATCATAAATTTAATTACAATGTGGAATGGTAAGTATTTGTTCTTTTACTTGAGTCCGTTTATTTTTTGTTTGTTTTTAATGATTTCTTATTATTTGTAGATCAATCGGTAGCCGGGGGTGGCTTTTATAACACTCAAAATCAATTCGGAAATGTTACTACTCCAAACCCAGCCCAAAAATCTGTAAGATCTCTTGTTTTAGTATAAAAATTTTCAAGTACATTATTTAAGTAAATTTAAATAAAAGGTATAATGTTTAATAAGAGCAATTGCTAAGTTCCACATACACAAAAGCAAGCACAATAAGAATACATGTTAATAGGTGATATTCTAGTTTAAAACAATCTACCCTATTGAGAAATAAAAATCCAAACTATTCTCAATATTTTAAGTATTTTATATTATTATAAGACTGAAGTAAACATTGATGATTACCTGCAGCTATATACTGTTTACTTCATCATCTACTTCAACGATTTTTTTATATTTTAAGTTGTTTTTGAAATGGTACTATTAATAAATAGATTATCATTATGAGGGTGCTATTTTCTCTGGCTAATTGTAATATGCACATCTTAGTAGATGTGTTCACCTCCACACGCTCCAATTGTTATCGTAACATCTTTTTATCGTAAATTTTTATTACTACAGCCTAAGTTATCAGATATTTTATAGATTTTTTGTTGTCAACAGCAGTTATAAAAAAGTACATATATTTTATTTGGCAGAAGTCACACACAATTTTTGTACACATATTTATAACTTTTTAAAGTTTAATTCATTTATATATATGTATTCATAAAATTATAAATGGTAAAAGAAAATAAAAAAATCCCTATCATTTGATATATAACATTACACCATTGCTTCTTTAATGTGGAAAGTATTAAGAAAACAATGTTTTTATCTTTCCTGTAAAATAAATATTTCCAGTTATCGTTTTATTCTGTGGGATTATTCATATCTTTATAATTTTAGGGGAGAAGAACATCTCGGACAGCACCCATTGTGATAAAACAAGCTTTGCATTGTGGTGATGATGGTGTTAGAATTTGGGGAACAGATATTCAAATTGTTTCTGTAGTGGCTAGAGTTCGTAATATAAGAGTACAAAGTACCAAAATTACATATACAATCCAAGATATTACAGGGAGGATGAGAGCTGTGTTGTGGCTCGATCAAGAAGCTATGGATGAAGATGTGAGTGAACTTTGGTTATCACACATTTAGACATATTAAGTAACAAAAGTAATGTCAAATTTAATTAGGAGTTCCAATGTTTATTAAAAAATTTCATTTTTAATCACTTACATCTATAAATCCATGTCTCAAAGTTGAGTTTTTTTTACCAAACAAGCTTTGAATAAAATTCTGGTTAGTTCTAAAAATATATTTTTATTTTTCAAAAAGTGACTCTCACAAGTGTTTGCACGACAATCTAGTTGAATAAATAAATTTTGATTAGATTCGATTTTTACAAACATAATCTATACTAATTTCATTTATTTATTTTCATAAATACTTATTGAAAAAATTGCTCTAATTATTTATTGTATCATGTTCTTAATTACAGGATAAAACTGTAAAGGTGCAAGTTAATGATTACATACAAATTTTTGGAAATGTCAAAACTAATAAAGGAAAAAAAGTTCTAATGGCCTTCAAGATAATGCCAATAACAGATGCAAATGCTATAACATTCCACTACCTACAATGTATAAATAACAAACTGAAAATGGAAGCAGATTCTAAGAAGGTTTGTATAAATATATATATATAGTGCAGGGTGCAAGGACCCCTTGTAAAGTTTACATAAATTTTATCACCAAATTATTATTAATAATAATTTAAAAGACTGATGATTATACATATAAAGTTCAAAGGTACAAAACAAAAAGTCTATATGACTTTGTTACAGTAATTTTGATATAAAAAAATTTGTTTGATGTTTCTGTAAAATTTTATTCTGCCTGGAATATATAAAGATATGTTTACATATGATTCCATTTTTAAAATATACACATATCTTGATATCTGACCAGATTTCTGTAAATTAATTTGATAAGTATTTTTTATAAAGGAAGAATAGGAAATTTTATTAAATGCTGTTCAATTTTGTTAAAAGCCATATTATTATCCATAAGTGACTTTTGTAGCAGGAAAAAAGTCCCAGTAATGCAGCATTTACAAGTGGATTACCTGCTGACTCGATGGTTGGGATGAATGACAATTCTTCTATCAATGGATTAAATCCACGACAAATGTTGGTTTATAACCTTATTCGTGCCTCCACACTCGAGCAGGGTATTAGCAAGCAGGACATGTTTGCCAGTCTTAAAGACAAAATGTCACATGTGGAATTTGAGTGAGTATATTATACTACTTTATATTATCTTCTGTATATATGTATATATATATCAAATCTCGAGAACAGCTGAACTGATTTCGCTAATATTTTTGTTTTTTAATATTCCTTGAAGTATAAGAATGGTTGGTATGGAGAGAAAAAATTTAAAAATTGCTTGGAAAAGTCTAAAAAAAACACTTTTCTATATACACTCTTATACCAGCAATTCAGTCATTTTTAAAATTCAGTTTGAACTTTCAAGTGTTAGTAGAGAGGTTCAGGGAAGACATAACAGTTGAGTGACTTTAGTATCTTATAAATACTGATGTCAATATTTATAAGATGGTATTATTAGGCAAACACAAATTGTATGTGGTAAAGTGTCAATTGAAATGTAAACATCTCTCAGGAATAGGGATAATATAGGATAATAGAATTAAATAGTAAGTAGCTCAATGTTTGGGCAGTACATCTTCTGTCGGGTCCGCTATTAATAATACAATATTAGTTCAAAGGTTTATATTTTTAATTATGTTGAGACTATGATATCTAATAACAGTGTGTATGTATTATTAGTATGTAAAAACAGCTTGACATAAAAATTACACACACTTTACAAACATTTCAAAACAAAGTAATTTGTACTCTGTTTTGTCTGTTTGCATATTATTATTTATTTTATTTTTTTTTAAATTAGAATGAGTATAATAGAATTCCAGTGGCTATTGCTGGGCAATGGCCTTCCCCTGTAAGAAATTATATGTAGTGTTATAAACATTTTGCTCTAACATTCCTTTAATTTTGCAGAAATACACTGGAATGGATGTGTGGAGAAGGCCACATATATTCAACTATTGATGAGGAACATTTCCGTGCCACCGATGCCTTTTAAAAGTTCAAGTGGGCAGCAAAATAGTTATCACTAAAAGTGAAACAAAGCTATCTAGTATAAATAAGTTTAATTTTGTATGTTGGTAAATAAAAATTATATTTTGCAGTCAGTTTTTATATTTATAATAAACAAAAGTAAAAAATAAATATCTATAAAAGTTATCAAAATATGTGTAGTATAAGTCCTTTTTTATATACAGTTTTATAACAGTTGTTGTCTAATATGAAAGTTTGCTATGAACAAAACTTAAATAAAATTGCAAAAAACAGAAAACAGTAGTTTCATATATCCAGCATCAACACAAGCCAATTCTATAACAAGAAAACAAATAAAAGATATTTTTACTTTACAAGCATAGGTTTAATCTAGTTATTTGTAAAACTTGTACTTGAGTGGTAATGTAATGACATCTTTAGTCTTAAGTTATTTTTATAGATGAGACTAAAACAGAACATATAGTTTACAGAATATATATTATATAACTACAATTTTGTATTAATATACTTTACAAATATCATTTTTAACACTATCATTCATTTACTTCTTGTGATGGACCATGATATCTGACCCAGTATTCAGTGATGTTAAATCAAAAATGACTTATTTTCCAAAGTATAAATAAAATTCAAATGCATATATTACAGTCAAATCTTTAAATTAATAATGGAAACTTCTGCAAAAGATTTTATTCGGATAATCTTACCTTCAAATGCAGAAGACATACTTTACAACATTTAACATTAAAGACTTATTCCTTAATCCAAATATACAAAAAAATAATTACAATAGTATTCATTTCAGATCTATAGCTCATCCCTAACAGCCTTATTTTTCACATCAGGGTTCTTTCCTAGATATGTTTGACTTTCCAATTGGACATCCTTAAGTTCATCTTGTTCCAGAAGATAGTCTTTGGCAATCCATGCTTGGGAACCATCTTTGAACATAAATATGGCTCTGTCATCATCGATGAGATACCTGAAAAATCATATGTAAAGCATCTGAACTTCCTCTAAACATATTGATGTTGTTAGAGAAGAGTCCGTATTTTGTCCGGCGACAAAAGATTCGCATCTCTTTCGCACGGCGTTCACGAGTACACACATTCACGGCCCCGTGAAATTAAACTTCGCCACAAGGTTCAATATAATAATTTAATATTACTATCATTTATTTGAATATCTTACTCTAAATACATTTTTAAATATTAATATAAAAATACAAACATTTCAAAATATATAAAAAATAGATGACCGCCGGAGGCGAGGCAAGTACCCAAGCAACGGGTGGTTAGGGCTCCAGATTGAGATACGTCCTGACAATACGTGCCGTCTCAAGCAAGTACTGCCTTCTGTATCCGACTCTTGACCAAACAATCAAGCGAGAGCTTTTAAAGATGTTTATCGTACTCTTCGCTATAAGACCATTGACTGACAACGATCAGGACAATGTCTGCTGATTCAATATTCCACATGGCAGTAAACTCATGAGCAAGGTCTGAATATTTAGTTAATTTTTCTTTTTCAGCTCTAATGAGATTATCGTCATGATTTATATATTTCTGATAATTGCATCTTTATAGAAAGTCTGAAATGCATTTTTTTATAATTAATAAAGACAATTATAAGCATATAATAAGGCAATTCAAAAGTTCAGCAAGCAGCATTTACCACGTCTATTTTGCGGCGAGTTCCACGAACGACTGTCAGCATTCCGTGAATGTGGAGGTCCTGACCTGTGCCGTGAATTCACGACAATAATGTGGTGCCGCCATAAAATATACGTTTAATTTGCAGGTGAGTAACAATTTGAACGTCGACAACTGAAGTCTAGGACTCATCAAGCGGTAAAAAAGCGTTGCGTTAAATCTCGGCTTTGGCGCTTTTTTAGCGTCTACGATAAAAAATATAACGTATATGTATATATGTATATAACGTTGAAAATAGAACATTACTCAATAAAAAACGTCGCTCAAGTTCATAATATGAACTCCCAAGTTTATATTCACACGGCAGTGCTTTTATAACCCGACGTTTTTTACTGAGCAATGTTCTGTTTTCAACGATTTTTTAACGCGCGGTAAAAACACGTGGTAAGGACTTGCCGCCGCTTCTGTGTCCTTAAGTTTGATAGATCTTTGCGAGTTAGAATTTGTCACCACATGACAATGACTAAGATTTTTTTGAAGTTTGGCTTCAAAGGAGCGTAGTGTTTCATGGGCCACCCACCTTATGTTGATACTCAGATTTGCTATGATTCTGACACAAAAATATTCTATACAAATAATTATAATATGTGTTATTATAAGTGACCAGGTTTATCAAAAACATAACGACAGACATATTTTCATTAACATTTTATTAACGTATTAACATGTAATTTGCTTCTATTCAATAATGTTTGTGAGGTACAATATGGTGAGTGCCGTATTTAACATCGGCGTGGAATCTGAAAAAGAAAACAATATATTCGAAAATGAAGAGTTAGGAAGTTTCTATGATGTTTATATACCCCTTTATATGATTATTATATACCTTTTTATATAAAATAGCAATTTTTATAGGCAATTGATATGTTAGTAGAATAAAAAGAGAATGTATTTTTAATCGCAAACAAGAAATAATATTGTTTATTTAATTTGTGATATACCATTTTGATTTCTAAGACAAAATTCCAGGAAAATACATTTAAAATAATGGCCATGAGTGTGTCAAGACTTGCTGATATAGAAGGGTTCCGTATCTGATACGCTATAAACGTATTTGTTAAATATCTTCAAAAGCTGTTGTGGGGGGACCACCTTACGGACAGATGGACGGGAAGAAACCTTCATGCCCCTACTGTTAAAGTTTCAATAACCATAGTATCGAAAATCGAGCGTTTTTCAATGTTTTCTTTTTTTATTTTCCCCCCTGGGAGTAAATATATATATTCATTGCAACGTTTACATGTGTGTGTGCAGCGATTTGTTGTAAACTAAAACTCAACCACGCACTACAGGGTCTACTAACCACGTGATCTGTTTCGCCGGGTTTCAGCGGCTTAGCAGTTCGGAGTTGCGTGCATTTTTAGATTGAACACACTCTACCTCTTTATAGTCGGTTTGCCTATGAACCTAAGACACCAATCTCTATTTAAACTTTCTTTATTATGTCAAAGGCTTTTGCTAGGATCCACACAACTACATCTAAAACTACTTACACTTTAATTAAGGAGTAGCACAAAATTTTTATATCCTTCAAGTTTTCGTTATATCACGATGTGGGATCCCTCCTAAGAAAGACAGGGGGTCTTTAGTAGATAAAGTAATAAATATCATTTTTTCCGTAATGGTTTTCCTTGACAGAAATATCTTCGTAGTTTTGTGAGCGATATTTATCATTTTCACTAACAACAACTCAATAAATAAAAGATGAATTCCGCGAGGTACCCGGTTCAAACCCCACCGCTGTTGGGGTATTGTCGCACCCACTCTTAATACAAGGTTTTAATTTAAGCTTAGTAGGAGGGGAAAAGGGAATATTATACATACCTAAAAAGTATTTCTGGTGAATTTTCATGAAAATTTTTATTACACGAGGTTTAGATGTCCGTGTTGACTTTAGCCGGTTTTATAGCCTAAAATGAAGGCACGAGGCTTTTTAATTAACTAAATGAAGGCCCGAATTGCACACTTCATCGAGCCTCCACTTACTTAATTGAAACGAGAGAAAAATATTGGCTTGAGAGATAATTGATATTTCTTTACTTTAACTGTTAATAGTCCATTTTCCTTACAAAATAGAACTTAAGGAAATTGATTGCTTGCAATTAAATTAAGTACAATCGACCATTCATTGATTAAACACAAATTATTTTCGAGAAATTTCTTAATATTCCAGAGATTCACCATACGTGTGTCGGATCCATTGTGTTGCGAAGAAGGAACCCAAGCAATTTCTGGTACTTGCGACTCCAGGTGTAGGTTTTAAGTGACCTTTTGCTATGCTTAAAAGTAGTTTAAAAGGTGCTCAAAAGAAGTGAAAATTACCTTATTCAAAGCATTTTGTAGCACCTTTTACACCTTCAGACTGTGGAGCAATTATACGCAAAGGGCGTATGGAGCCTTTCGCGTTCGATATATTAACGCATTTAGAGCACTGATGGGGCTGCCACGATTCTGTAGTGTCTCTCGTATGTTCGCAGAGGCACATGTACACTGTTTTTGGGCCAATATGAGGCAAAGAGCTATCTCGTTTGCTCGCCGTGTGCGTGAAAGCACTAACAGCATTCTAAAATTGATAGCAAGCAGACTAAACTGTCCCTACCTGTCTTACTGCTGTGGGCTTCACGGTCTCATCATTAAAATACAATTTTTGTTTTTAAGGATACTAACATAGATATAAGTTGTAGTAATTAATAATGAGATGCAATTTCTTGAAATAAATAAATATTATATTCTATTATATGCGATCGCCTTCACGGCTTTCTTCCTTTGCCTGGCCTGATTAGGAACGATCCTTAATAGTACGGCTTTAGATATTGTTTCTAACAGAGAACTTACCATCCGGTCTTAATAAGTCAAGGCCTTGTGATGTACTGATAACAGTACGGTAACGGAACCTCAGAGGTCCATCCGTCTATGAGCCAGGGGACGACCAGGGTTTCTCCAACCCAATCTAGGCTCAACTCAGTTAATTTCGTAGACCATCTACCATCACCACATCTAGCCATGTGTCCTCCCAAATCCATATTAGTTCGACTTAATACCTATAGCTGTAGTCAATGTACAAAACTTCAATGCACGTTCAAATAAAAACAGGACAGGACAGGACAGGACGACTTAAATCATCTCAACATTTGAGCTTGTTAAAAATTTCGTATATGGCCCGGTAAGAATATGTATGCCAGTTACGAATTTTTATAAACGTGATGCCCATCCTAATGTGCTAATAATTGCCTCCGCACGAATTTGGAAGAACAAATTTTGAGCCATTTCATAAATTCATTTTAGGGACCTGTCGTAATATACATACTTGTTTAGATTAATTTTAAATTGAAATAAAACCGCCTTCAAACAACGCCAAAGAACTAGGGAGCAAGAATTAATCAGTACTTTCATACAATTAAGTGGACACCTACTGATACGAATAGGTTCCCCGCTATCTCGATGCAGATGGCACCGATTCCAACACATCCAACACATCTAGATGACAAATGTACCAAGCCACTATGATTAAAGTATGGTCCTCTCTGATAAAACACTTAATAAAATCAAGCGAAGCGGTTAGTTGAAATAGAAAATTACTGAAGTACATATTTTGTCTAGAACTTTTATGTATAGATTAGTATTATCACGCGTAAATAATGATTTCTGCAGAATTATTGTTGCGAGTAATCGTAAGTAATGTAAAATACGAGACAGAGTAATGATCTTAGAGTTGAGCAAGTATTGAGAATTTAATAGTTCGTAATGATTTATTAAGTAGTCTGATATAAAAATCTTCGCTTTTCGAAGGCCGTTACTTCAGATACAAAATTCTTAGCCATAATATAATTGCGAATACTTAACCTTAATCTCTATTTCTGCTACTTTCTAGCGTTATCCCGGTTAAGTACCAGGGTCCGCTTAGATTGCAGATTCAGGTTCTTATCCAGAGGATGGATTTTCCTTTTTACGCTATTTGTCATCCCCCTACATCGTCAGTGGCAGTAGGATCCGCATCCTTTTTCTCCTATCCATCTACCTTTATATTCAACTCCATCCTTTATTCCTATCTATATATCTAATAAAAGATAGCGACAGGTTCAATTCGTTCCATTTGTGAGAGTTCCCGTTGGTTTAAGCTCGTCTTTAAAGGTCAGCAATGCATCTGCGAGGCTCCTGGTGTTGCAGATGTTCATAGGCGTCAGTATTCACTAACACATTTAGCCCTTGTAATATAAAACTAGATAATTATTTTGCAATTTTAGTGTTAGTTCCCTGTATAGCTAGTATCAATTACCTCTCTAATGTTTTCGAACAAAAGACCGGAGACCGCAAGTGTATGAATCATGAAACCGACCGCTGTGTTTGTAATTCAAATTTAATATGACCACAGGAATCTATAGTGGAAATGATCCGATTTCGAACGATTCCAAGAAATCAATTCTGAGGGTTCTGTAATCGCATAGAAACCAAAATCCAAACCATGTTTTACCTAGCAATGTCTCTCTTTTTTTTATAAAGAAGACTACTAGTAGAAGTATTTATCTACAATTTTAGTTGCCTATCTAAATCTATAACAAATAAAGTCCCGACTGAGTTTGCTGTGGGCTCTTTTCAGATCAGAGCCCGAGGAACACTTGTAAATTTAGCTTTAAGTGGAAATAAATCACCCCCACACATTGCTAGAACAAAAATAGAAAGTCAGTGTAGTGCTGTGCTTTGGTGGCGGATTCGGTGGTGTAGCTTTCGGGTTGCAGCATTACACCGATATTCCCTCGTATTCATTCGCGGATTAAAGCAAAGTAGTTTAGTTTCTCATGCAGGTCATGGATTTCCGCAGAGTAACGCCTGATTCTATCAATTACAATATTTTATCTCAAATTGGGCCTTTTTAATATTGGGCCGTATCGTTTAGTTTAGGAGCTTCAATCAGACTCCCAGTCGCTAACAGCAAAATTCGTATTTTTTTCATAATGACGTAACAGTGACAAGAGTAGTCATACTTTAAACCTAACTTATATCATACTGTTAAGATCTAAAAACTTCTTGGTGATAGCGTTAACAAAATTTTATCTCAAAATGGGAATATTACTGGGCGTTTGGTAATATTGGGGTGTGTCGTTTAGTGTGGTAGCTCCGATGAGGTCACCAGCGGCTACCAGCAACAGCCTTCGTTTCTTGTGATGACGTAGTAGTGACGTCACGCTGGTGAAGCTCCTCTCACCGCGGCGAGCGAAGCCGAGGGCCAGGCGACCGTCTGGCCGGCGACGAACGCCCACATTGTGAACTGAACTTGCACACGCCACGCTTAGAGTGTAAGCGTGGTTGGGCTGAAAAAAAAAGCAATTTAAAAGTGTTAATGGACTTATGTATATTAGAGAGCGATGCTTTTTAAAAACTATATACAAAATTATAATTATTTATATAAGGACATTGTTATATTTGACATTTAATTAGCCGTGTAAACTGTGCCTAATAAACTCTTTTATTTGAGTACTTTTAGGAATATAACCGGGTCCTGATTGAATGAGCTGCCTCGTAAGGCAGCCACACGAGGCAAATCCCTCGGTCGTCAGGACGTACCTCGCCCCAGGAGAATGCACAGCTACAAACGAAAAACGCTGCGCGGCAAACGTCCGAGAAGGCCTCGCGAGGCTGATCTCTCAGTCAGAACGCGGCTATACACATACGGTGGCTACCGTGAATTGACGTGGCCGCTTTGAATTATTTATTAGGATTGGTACAGACTTTGGGAAAACGTAAAAGCTTTTCATAATGAAAAAAGGACTCCAGTAAAAAAGTTCATTAGGCACATTTTATTCATGCCAGAATTTGGATACCGAAACCAATAAAATAGTCTCGTTTCCACTTAAACTCCGAACAATACTCAATGAGATCTTAGATTGAGCCTTTTCCGGCTTATACCCTTCACAAAGGAACAACAATTTACTGGATTTAAACATCACCTGTTGAGCTCAAGTGTAGTTCAAAGTTTGCAGCGTCCTCCTAGTAGAACGCCAATGCGCTATGCGAGCGAAATTAGTTCGAACGAACGTGCGTTTAAGATTGATGTCTAAGAAGTGTCCTAATTGAATTCGCAAGTACGCATTGAATTTCAATCAGGACGGAGAAGATAATGGGTAGATGGGGTAAATCTTGAAAATAGATAATATGACACTATATTTTACTAATATAGTGGTCTCCAGAATTAGCTGTTTTTCGTTTTCATTTTTTTTCTTTCTTAAAATTGGTTACCAACATATATCGGTTAGGTTTCTGTTAAAACTGATAGGATACAAATTCATGACTGTAGTGTATACATGGAGGAGGGTAGTTGTTCATAAGACTATAAATAAAGAGACAATCGGTTATGCGAGAGAGTTCTGTTACGACCGTTAACGGGGTAACAACTATCTAAGTACATTGTGATCAGTGTGATTACGACGCGTGCATACACCAATTTGGTGAGATATAATTA
>JANCMC010046521.1:0-23885 GCA_024363005.1 Charaxes varanes
AGTTTTTTAATAACATGTAATGTTAATATAGGCTTATAATTATAGATTCTTATATTAAAATACATCGACGCAGGCGTCGGGTAGATTTTTGTAAACTTAACGAAAATGTATTTATATAGGTTTAAATTAATTCATGTATCTACGTGTCTATTTGATAAAATATACAAATTCGTAAGATTTTTGATGAATATAACTAGAATCTTCTACTTATTCGATTGGTATATAGCTACTTAAAGTGTAACAGGCCAAAATAGTAAAAAAAAACATGTAAGTTCTCATGTTATATTTCGTGTATAATAAAAAATTAGACACGAAATATGCCCCAGTATCCAATCGTCATGTGATCTACTATGAATATTGTAGCAATTTAAATCCAATATATCAATACCTCCCACGTAAATTGTTGTAATCCCAAATTCCCAACATTACAGTAGAGCATTACACACATGTAAATTGAAATAAAAAACTCATTATATAACACATTGGTTTATACAATTTTATATTCAAAAATGACTATTATTACTGTATATTAAAAAGTGATGTTATATTACAATTTAGTTGTTTGTAACGCTCTACTGTAAAGTTTGTTGTAACCCGAGGAAGTTGGAGTTACAACAAAATACGCGGCAAGTGTCGATATATATTATAGATTTATTACATAGTTTTTCTAATCTTTAATAAAGAATATAATGATCTCACATTCGATATGCAAAAACTATTTATATTTCTAGGTGTTAACGGTGAATATGCATTTAACTGCCACAAGGCATAAATATTATTATACAAATGTATAAGTACATAAATTTAGAATTATTATAGAAATGAAGAATGTATTAGTTGCTACAAATGTAGCAAGTAAGTACATTTAAATTATACGGGTTGTATAAATGTAAATAGTTAATGAATATTTCAAAATAATATGTACTTAAAACTGTAAGAAAAGACTATAATATGTAATTGTCACTATTAAAATGTAAGTATGGATGTTTATTTATTAAACCAAAGATTAAATATTTATTATAGATAAGTTTCTAAATGTTTTAGATAGATACATGTTGCAGGCTATTTTTATATTGATATTTATTATTTTTTATTCACAGACATGCTTCTTCTTATTTCTGTATTGTTTTTTGTAATTAATTTCTTTAAAAAGACATGTAGATAAGTGAACATCGGAAATGACACATTTTATTATAGAAAGATTTTAAATGGCTTACTATGTTGCAGTAAAAGCTACAACTATAGTATCATCTCAGCAAAAAAATAAATTATAAACCATCCTTGATTATAATATGGTAGACAGGTATACTATATACTTGTAAAGTTACTGTCAATTTATATAAAAGTAGCCTGATTCGCTAAGATCTAAATGTGAACTGTGTAATTGAAACAAATCTTGTATTTCAATAAACATAGATGAAAATATATAATGTGTATTTTTTTATATTTAAAAAAAAATAATTCATTTGAAGGGAAATAAAATTGTCGAATAATATCCCAATACATTACAATGTATTGAATTTTGTTTGGCCGTGATGTATCCAATTTTTTAGAGTTCCGTACCTCAAAAGGAAAAAAAGAACCCTTATTAGCATCACTTCGTTGTCCGTCAGATTGTCTATCGAGACCCTTTCTCACAAGAATGTGTAGAATTATGAAGTTGAAATTAATATAAAATACTGAAGTCTACGGTCCTATTAATCTGTGAAAACAACTGACTGACAATAGAATACTTCCTGTTGACCTACAATCGTGAAATTTGCTGACTTACGAAATCCTTATCCTGTTGAAGTTGTTCTACAACGGCTTGCTTACCAGCTAAAGCCGCCTCTGCAGCTTTTGCTGCTTGTAATGCTTTTTCTGCTAATTGAGTTTTTACCTGAAAGTCGTTTTTTTAAGTTTATTAGACAACTTGTAAAGGAAACTTGTAAGAAGCTTATAGGATTTTTGATGCAACTCTTACACATATTTATCGTAAAAGCAATATAATTGCATTCATCAGTTTGTCTTTAAAGTTAAGTTACCTTTAGATCTATTTTTATTTCCAAAATCAGTTTTTTTTAACTATACTCGCTCTCAACTTTTCAAGATAATCAAATAGGGGAGCTATTCTGTATTACTAACGAAGTAAGGAACAAATAGCAGTAAACATTCCAAAAATAAATTTTTAACTAATAATTTTGTGCCGTAATTATTCTACGTAAAAGACTAAAAGGTTTGTCTCTTCAAATTTTGCTGTAGTTTCAAGCTATAAGCAATATCACACATACCATATGAGCTGCCTGAGCACCTGCTGCGTTTTGAGCAGCTTGGGCTGCTTTAGCTTCAGCAGCTGCTTTCTGAGCAATACTTGATGCACATTTGGCTTTACAGTCCCGAGGTGCTTCTCTAACTGTATTCTCTTTTCTTTGCAATTCGGCAATATTAGCTAGTTTCCTTTCAACTTTATTCTCCGACTGAAACGCCCGCACTGTCACCAACAGTGTCAAAAACAACAAAACCCAATTTTTCATTTGTAAACTTTGCCTCCTTTAGTGTTAAAATGGCAATTGTGAATTGCCCGCGTGATTTAACTGACTACATAAGTTTTGGCTTTTTTATTATATGTTTGTATGAAATAACTTTTAATATTAATATTGTGAACAAATCACTATCAAGCTGCTGTCACATTGATGTAAAAACTGTCATTAAATTGTTCTAAATTAGAAAAAACAAAAACAGTTGCTCCTTTTTGGTCAGATTTAATATTAGTTGTATATTCCGATGCACCTTAATATGCTTGATATTTAGAATCAATTTGTATATTCAAACTGACATAGATCGTAATGGGCTAATATTAATGTATAATTTACAAAGCGAAAATAAAACCTTTAAAAAAAAAACTCTGTCTTTTTAGGTACTCAGGTAGACATTAAAGAAGTGTTGATTTAAAAATTGGCCTTGTTGTCATTTTCTTTCCAAGTTGTCATGTACGTCTTAGTGCTTAAATATGTTTGAAATAATTTAGAAGAAACAAATAGGAATGAATCGTTGGAATCAGTTTGCAGGCGTGGCGCATTATTAAGAGGGATTCGTTAACCTATTTATATAATAATTCACGGGCTTACAAATTTACTTTAGGCCTTGTAAGTACTATATCTTATTTTTAATTTATATAATAGTAGTGACGAACCGGTTTCGCACGGGTTCAAAGGTAGTTCTGTTTATTATATTCTGAATATAGACCTTCACGAATCATTCTATTGATGGACAGAGGATTAAAATCCGTTGCATAGTTGATCTAAGCGTATACAGATGACTTTGTTTTATATGTACAGATACACAGCCTAAATACTTTACAAAAGAATTTATCGTTTATAGTTTAAATATATCTAATTTCTTTAGTTGTTATTTGACTAACTGATAGAATCAGGCGTTACTTTGCGGCAATCCTTGGTATATATGATATACTAAACTACTTTGCTTAAAATCGCGAATGAATATGGGGGAAAATCGGTGCAATGCTGCAACCCGAAAGCTACACCACCGAATCCGCCACCAAAGCACAGCACTACACTGACTTTATTTGTGTATAACAGGCGGCTGTTACCTATAACACAGGCATTAAGTTGTCTACGTTAGGAACAGACGTCCGTGTGTTATATAGTCCTGTATATATTTATTTATTTATTTTTAGTTTTATCAATTTCATTAAAGTACGCCAAAACTACTGTTTCGGAGAAAATATTCGCTTTTTTTCTCGTTATTCCAACTCGTAAAATTTTCATATACTTCATGTATTTTTCTTTTGATTTCGCTGAAAATAGGTTTTCCATTGCTAATTTGGCTTTTGCTCTTAAATTTGGTTGAGTACAATCAATTTCCATTTCACACTCTGATTCGTTGGAAGCCATTCTTTAATAACTAATTGGGGTAAAGGGCCTTTTTGTGAGAGTTGTAGATTTACCCTATTTCAGAATGGAACCTAGTAGAATAGTCTTCTATAAAATAACGTACAATTAAACGAGTATTAAAAAATAACTATCTGTTACCAAACGTAAACACACTAAATATTTTGGGCACGTTTGTCTATATATAATGACTGAAAGGACATAATGAAGGAAAGTTGACTGAAAGAACGGACGGACGGTCTTAAAGATTATTTGATGGATGTCTTTTGAAGTTTAACGATTATTCCATTTTGTAAAGGACGTAATATAAAACAACGCAATCTATTTGCGGAATGGTGTTGGATATATTGAGCAAATTAAATTTATTATTACCTATTGCCCCAAAAGATATTCTCAAATGTTGAACGAAATATTCAATTTAGTGTGGATCGTTACACAAAACAATGCAATAATTTATAGGTGGCAAGGCGTTGGATGTATTTAGCAATTTATTTGCCTTTAGCGAAGGCATTTTTCCCCGAAATATATTGTCTACTTACGAATAGTCGGCTATCAGATTCGGCGTTATTTACGTTTTATTCGAAACCGTAAAGATTTCATCAAATTTATTGCCGGTATCTCGGTTTTGCGGCCGTACTTATTGAATTGAAAACCCCTTGTACTGATTGTGTGTTGTTCCCGCACCCGCAATATCTCACAATGCTGTGTTTGCTTTGTTTCAGATACGAAAAGGTTGATACGTGAACGTCGGTCGAGTTTGCACATCTTGTAAGTTTTGACGAAAACGTCTGTTTACTTCCATATAATCCTGTTCTCATATTTAGTTACAGTTTCAAGTTATATAATTGCCTTGCTTCAATTATATATGGCCTCCACGATACAGGTTCCCTAGTGTGGAGACCGCCAGTAAAGTGTTTGGTAAATAGTCGATATACAAACCTACATATTTTATATAGCAAATGTTGCTATTTTGTTTTTGCATATTGTTGAAATAAATTTTATTTCATTTCATTTTTTCTTTCATTTCATTTCATAATTTATCAGACAACTTCATAATTGTTTAATGGACCCGGCACGAGCTGTACTGCTCGATTTATCGAGTCTAATTAGAAATCAAAACGATCTAAGGATACTTGAACACAAACAAAAAATGCATACAAATCGGTCCAATTTTTGAATGACTGATATTGAAAAACTACAGAAGTAAAAAAAAAGACAAGAAAGACAATTATCGCTGTTAACGTTAACGAAAATGTGATTCAGCTAATAGTGTTTTTGGTCTACATTCAGACATACTCGAAAATAAAACCGAGATGCAAGCATTTCACAGGCTTTTTCATCCGTAGTTATTATGAACCAACTAACAGTATGTGCACATTATAAGAACATTAGTGTATGAATATATCCTTGCATCCTAATAGGTGTCTGAAACCTATAAATTTCAAAAATCCCTGATTAAAGCAAAGTAGTTTAGCTTCTCATGCATGTCATGGATTTCCGCAAAGTAACGCCTGATTCTATCAATTACATAATTTGTTACTAATAATGCCGTTTTTACCGAATTATAAGCGGTATAAATCGTAAATGACAAAAGGTTTTTTGCACAAAAATCTACCTTTTGAGTTAGGTCAGTTTGTGACTAAGCATACGATATATAAGCTTAGGCAATAATATACGATGAAGGATAAACAAGTAAAACAAAGACAAACAATAAATTTTATTGGTTGTTAGCTAAAATGACAAATACAAAGTTGCGCTTATTAGTATTAATTAGTTCATATAATTATTATAATTAATTAATTATTATTAATAGGTATAGCTGTTTTGTTGTTTGTGAAACATTACATTGTGTAGAGAATTTTAAACAACGTTGGTTTATACCAGCGACATCATCAGCAAACATCGACAAACACGTGTCAACAACGCCATTTTTAATTTAATATTAATTATCGTTATCAAATGACCTCTCATGACACCTAAACTAACGTATTTCCGTACCACGCACTTATCATGCTTAGGTCAATTCTAAATCAAACATAGTACGCCACTAACATACGAATACGATTAGAAACAATTGATAAATAGAGTCTCAAAGACACAAAAAGATACGTGATTTAAATTTATCAGTTTTTCAAGTTCTCGGCGACAGAAAATGATGGCTTTACGATAAAATACCGAATGAGTTTTTTATGTTTAATACAAATCTAAAAAGGTTGATATTAATGGACAGGTTTTCAAACACTATCTAATGTTCTTTGTCCTTCCTTTGTCTGGCGTAGTGACGAATTTTAAACGGCTGAATTGATTTGACATAATTATCAACTCGCGGACTAACTAATCACCAGCGGGGTAAAAAAAGCGTTTCGTTACTCCTCGAAAAATAAGAAAAAACTATTTACATAAATTAATTTTAAGTATCTCTTTGTAAGATTTTTTTTTTTGCATTTGCATTGCTAAGAAATTGCATTACATAAGCATTGCTAAGAAATAGGTCTCTTTTAGATTACAACATCAAGTGTTGTGTGAGTTAACCCAGTTGTGAAAGATAACAAGCGAACCAAACCACTATTATCGAAGTACGCCCACTGATGAGCCTTCACCCATCCTGATGTGCCTTTAAATGCATTCGGTTAAACAATTTTATTTCGACCACACAAGACATCATTTTTTAAATTAGATCAGAGGACGGCAACCTTTTGATATACAAGGGCCACATCGTGAAAATGGAGATACAGGCGGACTACATCGTTAAGAAATTAGATGAAGGCGGACCACACAAGTCAGACCTAATAAGCGATGTTAAACATGTAAATATGTAGTTTTACACGTGTTATTTCATTTCAATTTTAGCACATCATGATAAAACTTCGCGCTCATGTGACGTAATTTCCTAAATAATTTGTAAGAATTAGATTGAAATATAAAAAAAACATTCGCGGGCCATAAAGAGAGGGCTTGCGGGCCACGTACAGTTAGCGGGACACGTGTTGCCAACCGCTGATTTAGAAAGATAATAATTTATCGTAGGTAGGGAATTTAATCTACTGTTATAATCATTTCGACACGCTATTAGACGTAGCGATCTATGGTCTAAAATTGTCATATCACCTTGTCAACGGCATTTGTTAATAATATTTATTGGACTATATCACGTACTTTTTGAGGAGGTCGTGGCCTAATCTGTGGTCGGCATTTGAGTCGATCGCTAAGTTAAGTTGCTCTGGCTGCGACCGGGATATCAAGTATATTTCAGAATTATGTTTCATGTGGCCCGCATAACGACTTAACCAATTTTGACGAAATTATTTGCGCCTTACTATTGGAGTGGTGGTAGACTTTTAGCTAGGAACCCAGGGAATATTAATGAATATTTATCTTAAAATTTGAGAAGTATTTTTATCAATTACATAAAACAGATTTAAAAATTCACAACAATCTATTACATTTTTATTATTATTTTTTTTAATTTTTAATAATAATTTACAAACTGGTTATATACTTGTTAATTTTACTTTTTTTAATTTTTATTACGAGATGGTATTGTCTAACGGCGCTTCACAATTTAACGTTTTACACGACATCATTTACTAAAGAAAAATGCAGAAGAATTGGAATTTAACGCCACACGGTTGAGACTTGTTATTTATTTCCAGTGTACATGTAATGATAAGAAACAGGTTAATGTCAAACAATAGATCTTACGTTATCAAAACACCCGGTTGACATGTCAATTGTATGGCCCCTCGTGTCATTGAAACGTTTTTTGCTCAACTCAACCTAAATGGCAAAAACCTATGGGAAACAGCCTCTGCAAAAATAGGCCTTTACGCCATATTATTGTAAAAGTTGGTTACTACAAATTAACTCTGTGAACTGACTGTAAAAAAATGTACGTGTTAATTTTAGTGCAGCGACCTTTGTTTCGGATTTGTGTGGATTTTTTAAAATTTGTATTTACTCCATTATGGGCTTTAGTTGCGTCGAAAAACAAATTGTCTTTAAAAAGTTTACTTGAATAAAAATGCTACTTATTATGTTTAAGCGATTGATTCATAAATGGATTTAATATAATATATAAATTTTGAAACTACTAAATCGATTTTGATAAAATTTTGTAAATATTTCTATATTTACTCCAACTTAAAACAGGACAGTTTTATCTCGATTTTATTGTCATAAGCATATGGTATGGTATGGCAATATATTGCACATTAAATCTATATCTATACGAATATATAAAGCTGAAGAGTTTGTTTGTTTACTTGAACGCGTTAATCTCAGAAACGGCTGGTCCGATTTCAAAAACTTTTCCAGTGTTAGATAGCCCATTTATCGAGGAAGGTTATAGGCTATATATCGTCACGCTAAATGTTTTGACCTAATTTTACGCGGACAAAGTCGTGGACACAGCTAGTGTTTAATACAATTATAGCGTTCTCATATATTCAATAGTTAAGCAAGCTAATGTTCGGGCCGGGCGATGTCTGTCCGGTATATACGTGTAGGTTTCGGGGAAAATAAAGGACGTCCTATCGATTAATCTGAAAGACTATTTCGTTCATTTCGAGTATTCGAGGTCGTTGCCCGAAATGTTTTTCATGGAAATTTTGTTTAAAAAATAAGCTCAACAGCAATTCGGTTGAGGTCGTTAACCTTTGGCAACTTCTTAAATTAACTTTAACGACTCTTCAAATTTTCCACATCTCAACTTATTTTTCTTTTATATTGTAAAACTGAATCTAACGGCTTCAAAAACATCAATATTTGCCGACTTCAAACACATCAGTAGATTGTATTTCTTTTTTTTTTTTTACAAAGGGCCAACGGGCAGGCGGTTCACTAAGTTACTACCGACGCCCATGGACAACTGCAACACCAGGTGGATCGCAGATGCGTTGCCGGCCTTTGAGAAGTGAGTATGCTCTTGTCTTGTATGTATGTAACAATTAATGTTTGCAGTTTTTGTTATTTAGCACGCTCCACGGGGTGTGCTCTACTCTCACTTTGCTATGGCAATCCGTTCGGAAATACAGACGCTGGTAATTTATTCCACAGAGGAATTGTTCGAGGTATTCTTTATTTAGTCGAAGGAAATGTACTAAAGGCGTTTATACCAGACTAGCAGTGCCCGCGTCTTCTTCCGCGCAAATTTAGGCAATTAGATTCAACTTTAGCGTGATGATATATAGCCTATAGCCTTCCTCGATAAATAGGCTATCTAGCACTGAAAGAATTTTTCAAATCGGACCAGCAGTTCCTGAGATAAGTGCCTTCAAACAAACAAACTCTTCAGCTTTACATATTAGTATAGATTGAAACGGACGGTTGGTTCACCTGATGATAAGTGGTTATCAATGCCCACTAACAATTATTTTGGCGCAGTTGGCTGTGACCCTGCCTTCCGAGGGCTGTGAGTTCGATTCCCGCTTCGAGTCTGGATGTATTATCTATATGTATGAAAAAATATTTGTGTATAACAGGCGGCTGTTAACTATAACACAGGCATTAAGTTGTCTACCTTAGGAACAGACGTCCGCGTGTCATACAGTCCTTTGCATTTATTTATTATTACTACTAGTAAGGGTCGCAGATGTGTGGCCGGCCTTTGAGATATGAGTACGCTCTTTTCTTGAATCTATCGTTGTGTCAGTTATGTATTGCCCTTAAATATTTTAATAATATAATCAATTTAATATTGTATCAGTCGGTACTGTTTATTGGTAAAATTAAATGGGAAATTATGCAAGCCGCTCTCGATTGTTCGAGTAGTTAATTATAGGACTTCGGAAGGGGATACATTATATAAGCGAAGCGATTTTATTTGTCATTAGCCGTAACCCGCGACTTCGTCCGTGTTAAATCTACCTTCGTTTTCACAACAAAAAGTAGCTTATATCCTTTTTCAAGGTGCAATCTATCTCTATACCGAAATTCATCAAAATGGTTCAACGGTTTCTTTCACAGTTATAAATAAATAAATTTAAATTTATTTATTTATGAATGAATTAATAGAAAAGTAAGTAAATTTATTTATTTTCTTATACTTTCAGAATAATAATATTGGTATACAATTATCGATATAGTATATCATATCGCAAGCATAAGCGTAAACTGATCGATTACGTTTTAGGTCTAAAGTGAGTTAATGTTACAGGCAGCGTCGTTTCAAAGTCCTCTATTTGCCAATTTAAGAATTATTTCGATATCTCCATCCAACACTGAAATACAGCTATTTTTGTTTTTCTAACTAAAATAAGTTTTTGGTTAAAAAGATAAACAAATAATAAAACACAATTAAAGTAACATTTCCATATCATTGATCACTTTATTAACTATTATTAAGATTCATAATTTCTTACTATAATGCAGTTTTTATCGAATTATAAGCGGTATAAGTCGTAAATGACAAAATGTTTTTGTGATTCCTCAAAAATTTGCTTTTTTGAGTTAGGTCAGTTTATGATTCAGAGTGCAATATTTCAACACACATACATTCTAGTAAAACCTTAAATGTCTAATGAATGTAACTTAATTAAAAATTATACGACTTCACATGAAAATTGATTAAAAATGGGTAATAATTGATAATAGTTGCACCTTCGATCAACTACCGTCATTCATCAACTGCCATCTTGATTTTTTTTATTAAAGTTCATCAAAATTATAATCGCTAAGCTAGTGTAAGAGTCACAACCTTATGTCAGAGACGTTCTGGTATTTGGTATGCAGATTTTGGGCAGTCGTTAGGTTAGATTTATCATACCAGATTTGGCTAGGCAGGGGAGGGAACACTGGCCACCATTGGATAAGTAATACATAATTGAATAATTTTTTTTTTCTATCAACATGGAAAATTTCAAGTCTCTATGTCTAATACTTTGGAAATGCTAGGGGGGGGACCACCTTATGGTCAAACAGACGGACGGACGGAAATTATAAGGGTTCCTTGTGGTACTGCGGAACCCCAAAAAAGAATGACAAAGCGAAAGCGAAAAGAAATGGAACGGAAACGGAACAGGGGCGGGAACGGAGAATGATGTTATAGGATAATATAATGTAGTAAATAATAAGTAATCCAAAGTTCGGACAGGACAAGGTCTGTAAAGGACGCTTTTGTGTAATAGAAATAGATATTTTAAAGGTGCCTTTACCTCACCTCAATGTACCTCCAATATGCCTTTTTGAGATGATTTAACATCTACCATTTATTCTAATAAAGAATAATAAAACAACTCATAAAGATACAGTTTTAGCTAAAATTAATTCCTATATTATCACTTGCCAAGAAACCACCAGCTGTTGTCAAACTTTGCAACAACTTCGAAAACTTATGAAACAACTTTCATATAAGAATTAGAGGAAAGTATTATAGGAGATCCTTTTTTATATGAAAACAACGCGAAATAATACGTGCAAAGCGATGTACCTTGTAGTATTGTACATCGTGGTACAGATTGCATTAAACCAATCTATTTATTGCGTTGTAGCGTAAATCTAACGGCTGTGCGCAGGAAAAATAAAATAATATTTAAATGCAGACTTGTCAACAAAGCCATCTTTGTTAATAGCAAAAATGTAGGTATAAATACTGATTTATCTTTAAATATATATTTATAGCGATGCCAACGACTTAATCCGCGTAAAATTATTTAAAAAATTAGATACAATTTTAGCCTGATGATATATAGCCTTCCTCGATAAATGGGCTATCTAAAGCTGAAAGAATTTTTCAAATTGGATCAGTAGTTCCTGAGATTAGCGCGTTCAGGCAAACAAACAAACTCTTCAGCTTTATATATTTATTAGTATAGATATAGATTATATACTGGAAGAGCCTCTATTCAAATTCAAATTCAAAAGTTTATTTATTTACAAATACAAATTTAAATACAAATTCAGTTTAGTTCAATATGAATTACGAACAATTAAGTGAAACACCTTGAATTCAAGTATCCCTGGATATCTCACTAGGATAACCTGTGCTGAGATATCCAGTGGATATATCTATAAAGCTGATATTCCTGCAGTAAGACGGAGGACGAAGTTATGTTATTGTTGTCGCGTTTCGTTGAGGTTGTGTGAGTTTCCGGTGACCTAAACTCGTCTTTAAAAGGCCGGCAACGCATCTGCGAGTCTCTTGGTGGTGCAAATGTCCATGGGCATCGGTAGTCACTTAGTTGAACCGCCTGCCTGCTTGCCCCTTGTAACATAAAAAGACGTTTCGTTATTATAAACGTTACGTACAAAGATAAAATTTGGCAGGGAGATAGTTTATGCTTATTGAAGCAGGTTTTTCGATAGGGTCTGATTAAGGTCTATAAGGGCATTTTCAAGTTGACTTCCGGGAATAATTGCGGACGAAGTGGCGGGAAACAAACAGTATACTGCAATTTCAAACACGTGTCTAGCTTACTTAATAAACATCATAGTTTCAGTTATATTCAATTGGTTCGCAAAAATATATATCCGTACGAACTTCTTCAGTTAATTCTATCTAAAGATATGTATATAGATAGAATTAAATGAAGTAGTAGCGTGAACATGTGAATGTATAATTAACTAACTTAACCAGGTCAGAAATAAAAAAGAAGAATAAATAATTCGAATATAAAAAATTAATATAATTAATCTTATTATGATAAAAATAAATGAAACGTTTTGATCTTAAAACGACTGTGTTATGAGAGTATCACTTTTACAATAAGCACTTCGTAGCTAAGCATCGCTTGTTTTAAAGGGACTTAAACATATCCAACAAAAGGTCGTATTCTGCTTCTAGTCATTTTATATCTTTGTTTGCCACCCTGGAAGGATATAACAATAATTAAGATATTATACTCAGTTAACAGGGAGAAGATGATGATGCAGTACCGGTCCGAGGTAAATTTTAGGAAGAAACGAGGTCCAATTATGACACCCCTTTATATGCCTAGTTTATGTTTGTTAATGTAAAATATATTTAAAATAATTGCATATTCTGCTGATCTAATGTTGGGCCTTAGTGAAGACGCGTCCTGGAATTTGGCGCCTGGAGCGGCCGCTCCGTTCGCCCTATGGTAGGGTCGACACTGGACAGACGTTTCTATTAATAATAAATATTATTAAAATATTCTTGTAAATCATGAAACTATTTTTCAAATCATTTATATTTTTTCTTAAATGTTCAGATAAGTAATTAAAAATATTAATTGATTTGATGTAGAAGCTTCAACAATATTTGGTATTTTTTTTAAATTATATTATAAAAGTACTCTATCGAATGATCAATAGTTGTGGCCTACAGTTGTGGTTCATCTGTCATATAAATACTTATAAATAAAAAAGTTAGTTTTTGTCTGTTAATTTCTACATAACTGCACAACTCTTTACCTCTTCTTTTTATTGGTTACCAGTACGTAAAAAACACTTCGTAGGAAGTTTTTAGTGACTGGCATTTTAAAGGTAAATTAACAACTAAATTTACGATCTGCCTTTGTGGGTATTTGAAACCTTATTAACCTGTAGGAATTATTGAGAAGGGCGAAAAATGACCAAATAGGGTTGAAGTGCATCTGTATTGCGGTATATAATTACAACTTAGTCTCACTTTCCGTAAATTCTCGTCTTTTTGGTTTGTATTAATGCTTTCAAATCGAGTCTTAGTATAACTACTAAGTAATGAGTAATGAGTACATTCTAACGAATGTACTCATTTAGTAAATGAATACATATAATCCTACTTTATTCTGCAGGATCTATGCGCGCAGAGGCAGTCCGCTTTTGCCGGCAGTGCCAACATTAGATGATTAAAATGATTTATTTGTAATTGTCTAATTTCTTCTTTTTTATTGATCTCTTCAGGGAATTCGTTGTGATGACCAAATGATGTGTCATTAAGACACGCGATATAAAAGGATTCCGTATCTGATCCGCGATCAACGGATTTGGCAAACTTTCAAAAGTTGTCGTCCAATTTCGCTCAAAATAATTATCCTAATGATTTTTTAGCATGTTCTATTAAAATCGAAACTTTGAAGAATCTACATGTAATAGTTTGAAAATTATATGGCTGACCAACAAGCTAAACCAAGCACTTGGAAGGAAGGCCAATTACTCATAAATGGTTACCATGACAAAAAGCTGTGTATAAAACCTTGCCTTTATTTTAAAAACGCTAGTGGATGATACCACACATAAATTTTAACGCCAATACGCTCTATAATGGATGTATAGAGCGGCCTGTATGACGTAACGACGTGCTAAACAGTGATTGGAGCATAGTTTAACGACACTTTGTTTGACACGCACTCAGATTACTGAGTCACGTCATTGATGTCTTTAATTTATTTATATTATTAAAATATTAAACAATCTAACATATGTTAGTAATTCCATTTGATTTATGTAATGTTTCAACCTCTTGTCAACTATCCGGAACAAAAATTTATTAAGATTTCTTTAAATGGAATCTACCCTATTTTAGAAGTTACAACTTGGACAGATAGACAGAGCGGACAGAGCGAAAATATAAGGGTTCCTTGCAGGACTACAGAACCCTAAAAACCACATATGTATACTATAGTTACATTTTAACAGATGAAATAAAACAACGATAATGTATAAAAACTCATTTAATTTACAGCTTGATCACTCTAATCACATACAAGTTGGTATTCATTAATTTATCAGTACGTAAACCTGGCACTCACACAGTAATTGAATACAATTTAAGAGTTGTACTTTTTTACAATGCAAAGTTGCCTAGTTTATTTGATTCTACGTCTATTTTAATTTTGCACTTTACTTCTTTCTATATACTATGATTGTGCAACCCTTTGTAGGTATATAATTTCTAATGATTTTATTTTTTGTATTATATGCACGTAAATTGTTACGTGATGAAGAAATATATCCCAGATTAGATGGTGTTCTCATCCATGATAATTAAAATAAGTATATGACATGATTCACATAGCTTTGACCCGGTAGAGGTAGAAGCAAGGTGTATACCAGCAAAATCCCTTTACAACTTACTAAAAGATCTTGGCTTGTCAAGAACTATTATAAGTTCATTACTAGAAAGGACATCTAAAGCCGCACTAATAGGATCATACCAGATTAGGCTAGGGAAGGGAACAAAGGCAGTGCAGCCGAGTGTTAGTGATCACTATAAAGAGCACGCTCTTAAACCTACACCTGGGTCACATATTCTGGGCACTGCTAAAGTTCCTTCCTCTGCACCCGTACACATCTTAGCATACGATGGATTCATATCCATGGTATGCTAAGAAATTTGTCTCTCTCTGTTAAATAATTGAGATTACAAAGAAAATGAAAATACATGTCATTTACATAGTTTACACTAAATACAACTCAAACCCTGTATGTTTTGTAGTCGTGTAAGTTTTGCACATGCACAATTTCCCAAGAGATCTACTCAGGTAGACTGGTTGTGAATTGTTTAATATCTTTCACTAGAATAGTTAGTTTGTCCTTCAGTTCCATTAACATTCAGATGTGTAGTTAAAAATACCAGCTATATTTTTATTAAAGTAGAAATTGAGAAATATTGTCATCAAACCCCATAATAAAATCAAGAGTCACTTCAAATGTAGTATTAAATTTAATCAACATTTCAATCAGTCAATACTATCTTTGCGGTGCAGGACTCGGCTTTGGCATCTTTGCTAAAAGTGCTTGAATTTCTTTTTTTTCATCATAACTCTTCCACATTTCATATAGATTAATTATTGTCCTCACTATTTCTTGAATCTGCATTGAGAAAAAAAGGATTAGATAAAAATTTGAACTTTTATGTTCTCTAATTATTATTTGGACAACAATTTTCGACTGGCTCTTTTACCTTTAGTACAATAAAGGTTTGTACCTTTCTGCTTACAGATAACAACCACAAACTTGATAAGCAAAGTCTTTAATAAATTATGTATTTCTAGGGTCCACTTCGTATTGTAGACATACATTTATAGAACACACTTAAGTTTAAAATTTTTAGACTCAGTTTATTAAATATTGTAAAAAACAAAATTTGGTAGTGTCTACAAATTTAGCCATTACAAAATGGTTTACATTTGAAATTTTGGGGATATTTTAAAAATGTTCCCAAATTAAGTTACTCAATGTTATAATAATAATAATGTATGAGATTCATATTGATAACTCCCACATAAGTTGTTGTAACCCCAAATTCCCAGTTTTGCAGTAGAGCGTTACAAACAACTAAATTGTAATATAACACTTAATTTATTCGCCAATATTTAAAAAAATTCTTAATAACTTTGTTGTAATAATATTTGGTTATAGTTTCATGTTGTAAAATTTATTGCGTTCATAGTACTCACTTTGTCCATATCAACATTTAATTCTGCAAACCATGGTTTTAAATTTTCTTTACCCAACATAACACACGCTATATGAAGAGCTCCTATAGCAATCTGAAAATCACAAGAATAAAAGCACAAATCTTGTTATTGTAAAAAAAAATACAGCAGATACATGACTTATTCTCTGGCTTATATGTTAAGTACACAAATTGAAGATAATTAATACAAAAATGTAGGTTTTACCACTTAACAAATTAATGATACCACAGACATGAAACTTTTATGTTACAATCTAAGCTGATATAATAGAAAGTGAGGTTATAAAGGTAATCTTTGGATATACTAAACAGATTTTGAATATTATTTCACAATTAGAAAGACAGCTTATCCCTCGAGTGCTATATCCTACTTTTTATTTTCAATTTCACAATGTATATCTGCTAAGCTGGGCCTAGTAAATAAATAAAACAATATACCTGATATGGTGGATAGAGAAGGCTAACATCAGTTCTAAGCGAGTCATTAACTATTCTCCAAGCATATGTGAGAATTTGGTCATCTTGAACTTGAGTATGTATATCTTGTACAAAAAGCAATAGAGGTCTATATGGTTGATAAACAATAAGACAACAGTCTAAATTCTCAAGTAAATAGAATTCACACTCTAATATATGGTTTGTTCTGTATGGAAATTCTTGCTGACCATATGCATAGCTGAATTTGTTTTTAATTACTGTTTGACATGTAGTTATCAGTCTTGAATTAGAAATTACACCAAACTCTTCGACCTTAGAGGCCAAAAACACAGAAGTTGGGGCTAAAAGCAATGGATCTATACATTTTAGGGAATTCCTGGCGTAAAACCTTTTAAAGTACACAGTTGCAGTCGCTATAACTTGTTGTCGTAACTTCAGTTGTTCACCTAGAATTTGTATGATGCTTGCGAAGAAATTAAATATTTTTTGATATTCCTCTTCACTAAGTTTCCCCAAATCGTGTTGTCGATCTCGAAAGAGATCTTGTTTGTCTAATATCCACTGCTGATGATGTGAACTTTGCCAAAAGTTGCCTGCCATTCTCACTACCAACTTTGTCTTTTAATAATTTTACTGTCATAGATTTCTTAATATTGACCATATAATTTGAAAACGGACTTAGATGTTATTGTATATAAGCGAGCTAGAACCGAGGTTTATTATTAATATCCTAATTAAAATGATAATATTACTCTTTGAGGATATCCATATTCACAAATCAAATTCACTTTTCTTTCAATTTGACAGCACTTGACAGCAGTTTATGTTCTTGACATTTGGGCGGGATATTAGATACTTGGATACCGTTTAGAAACGCTAAGTACATTTTAAGTGTGAATATTTGCTGATGAAATTGAATAAAACAAAGGAGATTAGTGTATACCGTTAAATATGTAGCTATTTACGATATTGTAACTAAATTAAAGTGGATTTTCTACTTATAAAACTAACGTGGCATGTTGAGAAAGTTATGGATTAATGATATGGAGAATTCTAAATTATGAATGGTATCATTGTCATATCAGTTTGAGTTATAATATTATTGCGAACTATGCATTTTTTTTAAATTAATTGTAAAAGCGAATCTCAATTTTGTTCAACTCAAGTGAAAACTTCTTTGGGCGCGTTGAACATTATTTGAGGTGGGAAAACATTGTCGATACTGCATTTTCAAGTTTTCACTTCTATCGGCACTCTTGGAGCGCCACTGTTTTTATTAATGGATTCATGGACCATGATCTGTGATATACTAATATTAATATATAACACCAAAGGAATATAAATATACATTACAGATGAAATTAAATAAAATCAAAGTATGACATTTAATTGTTTTTATTAATTCTTTTCCGCAATAACGTAAGAGTTTTTACTGATGTCGGCTATAATCGTCAGAAATTCTTTAGGTGTGACTGTTAATAAATAATCGTTGGCATATGGTACTGCGTATTCCTTTATTGCTTTAAATATTTCATCATGGTAGCTTTCAATAATTTCAACACCTTCTCTGTTTAATACTTGATTAATTGGCCATGAACTTTTTTCTAAATTAGCCTGAAACGTTAAATTTTGTATTAAATCAAATAATGTTTGGAAATGAATTAGTAAAAAATATATTATATAAGGCTATAAAAGAGATGGATTAAGCCAAAGATATGTTCCGATATACACTGCCAGCACTGCTTAATGCTCGCGCTGGTGATAAAATCGTTCCGTTATACAATGCGAGTATACTGCCGCAGTGCCCTATAGGAGTATATGACGTCATAAGTAGTGACCATTTCTGTACTGTGAGCCGACGCGGTGGTTACTAAACGTGCACTCCGTAGGTTTTCAGAGAGCTACACGGCCTTTGCGAGTGTTAAGGTTTCTAAGTCTGTAGCAAACAATTTATCCGTAACGCCTCTTCTACGTTCGTGAAATTACAATTCAATATTTTTTTAAATAGATTGACGCTCCATGAGAATATAATGTATTTGTTTGAGACGAATTTCTTAGTATTCAATGGATTCATCGTGCAGCGGTACATTGCGTTGCAGAGGAAGGAATAGCAGTTCCCGAGACTTGTGACCCAGGAATACGTTTAAGAGCGCTCATTGTAGTGGCCACTAACAATCACCTTCACTGCGAGTGTTCCCTCCCCTGCCTAGGCAAATCTGGTATGATCCTACTAGTGCTGCTTTAGATGTCCTTTGTTATAATGAATTTACGATAGTTCTTGACAAGCCAAGCTCATTTTCATCTAAAAAAAGTAAACCTTTAGACCACAGATTTCAAAGAATAACCTAGACGGGAATGCTCCTCATAATATATTTTTTTTGTTTATGCATTTAACAATGCGGTTATATATATTTTGTCAGTCAAATTCGTGTTCTTGATAAAATAAAATAATAAATATTTAGATGTACTTAGAGCTGCAATTAACAAATTATATTATATGAACTATGGTGATATTTTAAAGATCCCATTTTTAAGTTACTTATATATACAACGTCGTAAGTAAATTTTTACATTTCATCTTGTTTTTAATTAGGAAGGGGAGGGGTATTTTTAGACATTTACTTTGTCTATTAGGTTAATTAAAACATAATTAATACAAATAATGTTATAAAATAACTTTTTTATGAATGCTGTGTTAGGCCGCAACTGTTTTATACAATATTAATATTTTAACTAAAAATGTTCTAAGTTTAGCATTATTGTATAAACGTTAGCTTCTCAATTAATAAAATAAAATAAAACTTAGTCATAAGTTATAATGTGATCTATGCAATTTTATTATTCCATAAGTTAGCTGAGGCTTTTTTTATTGTCATCAGGAATGATTTTTTTGAAGGGTCTCTCTGTTCTTTCTTACCTAATGGTATGATATGATATGATAAGAGACCCTAAATCATTAGATTTATGTGAAAATGGAACTCCTTAAATATACAATATACATGTAGTAAAGGTACAAATAGAAAAAAAAGGAATGTTGGTTTTTAAGCTTTTTATCAATAATGTAATATTTAATTTGTTTATAACAGACACTTCATATTTTTTATTTGAATAAGAACGAAAACAGAGTTTCTTTGAGCGGGGATCCGAATGTCATATTCATGTTGCTGAAATGAGCCCGAAGGTAATTGTACAAAGAGGACAAAAGAACGCTGTGTATGAATTTCGTTGGAATTTTTATATAGTTTGTAGGGTTGTCATATTTATAAATATTATTGCGAATGACGCAATACATTTTTAAGCAAGTTTATACCTGTGACTTTTTCTAAGTCTAATTGAAACCTTATCTTCTTCTCTGCTTTATATCATTAAGTATATTAAACTTTTGTCTAATATTTAAGGAATTTTCACCTAATAGAGTATTGTGTTGGAGGGTAGTTATATTTTTTGGAAATTTACTAAGAATGATTATATACGATACTTAAATAGAGGTAGCACAACGCTTACCGATCTTTTGGTATGCAGCTGAACTGGGTCGGCGCGTCCGGGTGTCAGTAATTCTTTCTTACAATAAGATTGTCGTGAGTGGGGTTCGAATTCGAAGATTCGACAGTATTTAGGATGAAAATATTCGTGCTGGGGTTCTGCATGTGTCTTCGTATAAAAGTTTGTGATAAACGTAACGGTACTACGACTATATGGTATGTAAATACTGTTTAGTTTAGAGATTCCTTTGGTTGGAGTGAAATAGTTTTGACCGATACGTGAAATATAATTGAACGGCGAATGAAATGAATGACGAAAAAGTGAATGATAAATTGTTAAATCTATATATATGGCTCGATAGGCGGATGATGGGAGGAGAGCAGTAGGAGTGGCGGGATGAGATTGGCAAGGGATAGAAGAGAGTGGCAGAAACAAAGGGAGGCCTTTGCCCATCAGTGGATCATCAAGGGCTAAAAATGATGATGATGAATTATTCTGTTCAATCCAAAGCTATGTTAGGTATGTTTATATTATAAATCTGTGGAAATAGGAAAATAAACATACCTTTCGGCTTCCAGCATGATTCCGATGTTCACATAGCCATACTCCTTGCCAAGTTCCTAAATTTAGTTTTCCATCTGTAATTGGGATAGTCAGCGAAGATCCAAGGAAACAAGCTTTCACGTGTGCAGGCTGTTTAAAGACATACAATAATTACTACTTCTTAAATACATTAGAATATGTGTATAGTTTATAAATAGTTACCTAAACTTAACTTGCTATCACATTTCAGTGGACAATAATATTGTATTGGGTCTTTGTCCAGCCTTTCAACAAAACAGTTTAATAAAAAAAATTATATATTTTTAGTAATAAATACAGTAAATATTTAATACAGAAGTTTTTTTTTAGATTTAAATCACATAATTTTAACAGAAAGCACTGTTAATATTTAAAAAAAATAAGTGAAGCATGTGTCTTCACTAGTGTCTATTTTATTTAAAAAATATATATATTATTTAATTATTATTCAAAAAGTATAACAGATTTTCTTTACTTATCACTGCTATATTTATTAAAAGGGTATAATATGATTAGATGCTATCAGATTAATGTATTTTATCTAGAATAAGACAAGATTCAAAATATTTTTCACTTTAAACAAACATTCATCATTTATATACATTACAAGTAACCTACAGCAGCCTTGATTGTTAACACTATTATGATAATTAACACAGTTATTATTACTTATATATTATGACCTAGGAATAGATAATGCTTCTTATCTAATATATTAAGATAGGATTTCGTTACAAAAAAGAATAACCAATCATAAATCAAAACAATTTTTAAAACACCAAGATTTTGCAACACAACAAATTAATGTCAAAATATTCACTAATTATTACTCTTTGAATTTTTATTTTCAAATATAGAATCTACCTTATTAACGTCCTAAATACCGCAATATAAAACGGGCTTACCATATCATCGGGACCTTCGCAAGAGTGCCGGTAAGGGAGACCTTCTGGTACAATTTTGTTGAGCATCATTTCCATATCGTCTCTGACATCGGGATCCCAACTTTCGTTAAGCGCAAGACTCGCCGATGTGTGCATTACTGAAAGTATTATCATTGATAAGCGTGATCAGCTGGCTTCATAATTACAACGGTTTGACGGCACACTGCATTGTTATATTAAGGTATTATTCTTTAAAGTGAGATTTTTTCGAAAACAGCGCGAATTTCCATCGAAACTTGAAATATTTAGTGGGAGGGGATGCAGCATCGGCGGCAAGTTTCCTTAGTACTCACTTTGGATGTGGCAAAGACCCACCGCGAACTGCGACAACTCCAAATTTTACCAAATGCTGAATCTGGCACGAAAATCCATGGAAACTTTACGTTTGCAAACATCGACTTCATTTGTATTTTAAAATTTTATAATTATAATTTAATTATTTTATATTTTAGAATATTATTAGCTTTTTTAGTAAAAATACCAATAATACACCCAGACTCGAGGTGGGAATCGAACCCACGACCCCCGGAGCAGAAGGCAGTGTCACTGCCCACTGTCAACGGGCCAGTCAAAATGTGTACAATATTTGACATTGGCCTTGTCTTGGTAATTTAGTATATTTATAATTAGTTTATGGTTTATAAAAATAGTACTCACAGAGGCTCCTCTAAATTCATAATGTTTGAATAAACGTTGTTTATTTCTTTCTTTCTTTCTAAATAAACCACAATAGTACTAAATTTCATAATACCCTGTGCAATTTTCGTAAATTGTTTCCGAAAATTTTTGCTTCTCCTATTATTATATAGATGTGTATAACCTAATGTAGTAAAGATTAGATATAGATATATCTTTTATAATATTTATAAATGCATTTTCAGGGAACTTTTAGAGTGGAATGGTTATGAGGTAGTAGACGATGTTGTTATTCATTCTCGTCTAGTTGTTGACAATCTGTCCGAGATCACACAAGAGGAAGATTGGCAAGAGGATACCGTATCTGATGTAAACAAACATTTTTGAATATATTTAAGTACACTCGTAATATAAGTACTTGTCATTATAACAGTAGTCGTAGAGATAATTTTAAGCAAATATGATAAATTCTTTTCGTCTGATATCTATCTCTGTAGCCCATTGAATAAAATATAGAATAAAAGAAAATATTGATTTTCAGAAAATCAAAATGACGTTCTTAAGTTAACTTATCTCTCTAAAAACAGCAACATACAATACTTGTATTTTTAAATTTTCAAATGTTGATTTTACTGAGAATTTTCAGAAAACAAGATAAACCCACTTACAGTAAATTATATAATATTCTAAGGGCATAAAATGTCCATTTATTTTACCAAAGAAAAGGGGTTTGATTTTGAGTTACATGTTAATTGTTTTGTATGCTCATTAAATTTTTTTAATTCTATAGTTCTATTTTTGATATTTTTTAAAACTCCTCTCCTCCTCCTTTCACTACTGGTTTAAATATAAGTGATTATTTTAATAAATATAAATAACATAATGAAAAGCCGAAGTAATTATGTCATTATGGTTCTACATTGAATATTTTTTATTCATGAAATCACGAGTATTTTTGAAGAAGAGAAGCGTGAATTTTTTGTATGAGCTTTCTTATGATGTTTACAAATACCATAGGTATTGTATGCACGTTGCATTCTTATCCGACCATCGTATCCAGAAACGCCCATTAACAAAACCACAAAACTCTCCAAATAGCATTCTGTGGCTGTGATATAGTTCGGAAGTACTTCCGAAATCAATTACGACATACTATATTGCGTATAAACACTTTATGAAACGAACATACAAAGAAAAAATTATAAGAAGGTCTATACAAATTTTTAGACCTCTAGCATCAATATTTCTGTAAGTATTTTATAAAACTTCCTTCCCCTAGTTTTTTGGTTTAAATGATAAAAGTTCTAATTTTTCTAAATTTTATGTTAGCTGTGTACTAATACTAGCTTAAATATAAAATTTTAGCTTTCTAGGACCTTAGGAAATACCCCACACACCTTGATGATCATCAATGATTCAGTGTCAGCATCGAGGTTTATTACATATCAATAACGCCTAAATTATAAGGGCTATGCATTTGAAACATTATATATTTATGAATTTCTTTACAAACATCATATCTCGAAAATGTTGTTTATCGTGTATAATAAAATG
>JANCMC010046528.1:0-23885 GCA_024363005.1 Charaxes varanes
AATACTAGCTGCGCCCCGCGACTCCGTCCGCTTCGGCCACCATTATCATTTAGGAGCATGAACAATAGATAATAGCCGATTCTCAGACCTATTGAAAATGCGTATAAGATTTCATAAAAATCGGTTCGGAGGAGAATTTTATTTACAAGATATAAAGCTCAAGAGTTTGTTTGTTTGAACGCGCTAATCTCAGAAAGTACAGATCAGATTTGAAAAATTCTTGCAGTGATAGATAGATCATTTATCGAGGAAGGCTATAGGCTATATATCATCACGCTAAGTCCAATAGGAGCGGAGCATCAATGAAGAATGTTTCAAAATCGGAGATTCTTTTTCCCATTTGAGAGCTTCCGATATGTAAGTTTTTTTTTACATAGTAGTTTATACCTATAATTGAGGTGACATGATTATTATTGCTAGTTTTTATTTTTTTTTTTTTGTTTAAAAAGAATATTAGGAATAATTTTTAGGTATGTCTAATAATCCCTTTTTCCCCCTCTACTAAGCTTAATTTAAATGCTTGTATATAACCCAACGGCGGTGGGGTTTGAACCTTGCGGATTTCAGTCCATACCTTATACCGTTGAGCTATTGAGGCTCAATATAATATTGTATGGATGTTTACTTTGTTGGTGTAATGTTTCAAATAAAATAAAAATCAAATGTTTATACACACACGTATGTGGCAAAATAACACGATTATTACATAGACTCATTTCAAAATGAAAGTTAACACAGCCGTAACTGTGAAATGCCATTCTTTACTTTAGTCATAACACATACAAATAAATACAGTCTTCCTAAAAGTATGCCTATGCAGACAAAAACAGCATAGACTACAACCAATTCAACTACTAAATACAACTACAATGAAACAGTAAACTCACATTAGTAATGACAACCATGTCGGAGGGCTGCTTGTCCCTGTTGTCGTTGTTCTGTGAGATACCAGAGTCGCGTCCGTACCCTTGGCCGGGCACAGAAACCCCACCGAGTTGGCGATTGGAACCTGTATAAAGTAAACGATTCGAGTCGGTTACTGAAAGAAAATATAAAATATTAGAAAATTAAAACAAAAAATGCAAATAAAAATTTAAAAAAAAAAAATGTGTCTGTGTGCAAATCATCACACACGGCAGAAGTGAAACTTCAAACAAATAGCCTTTGAGTTATGCCGTTGTCTACACAGATCTACTGATGCTCCCTTGCAAAATGAGAAATTAATTATATTAATTTATTAGAGATAGTGCCACACTTGTAGCGGAACTGGGCCCGCGCGTCTGGGTCCGGTGGCCTAAACTCATCATTAAAGGCCGGCAACGCATCTGCTAGCCTTGTAACATAATAAAAAAAATATGCAAACTACTAAAATTATACCTGAATGGGGTCCCGAGCTCAAATTTGTATTTGGTCCCATAACTTGATTGTTTGTGAGCCCTGAGTTCCCTAAAACATTTCCAACATCAGCGGTGGCCAGAGCCAGAGTGTTGGTGTTTGCGGCCTGAGCTTGTGTCAGCACTGTTGCAAGGTCATTCGCTGTGAGACCTTGTTGTAATAACTGATTCTGCAGGGCTCCTAAACCTGATAATCCTAAAGCCTGAAAATAGACATAGTAAAAATTAATAAATAAAAAACCCCAATTTATTTATGCAACCGATTTAACACATCAATTTTTTAACTTAACATTTTATCACCAACCAAAAGTTTTTTTTTAAATATTAAACGATATCTTAGCTCTAGCACTGACAGACATCCTTTACCAAGATATCCCCGGGGAAGGCGTGCAAATGTCCATGGGTGTCGGTAGTCACTGATGTGAGGCGCCTGACCGTATCCCATTGTAACATAATAAAAAAAACAGACATATAGCTTTCTAACTTCAGCATTTAATTAAAATTACAGATCTATCAAAGATTTTCGAAATACCATGTTTGGAAATCCATTATACTTATCAAGTCACCTACGAGCCGGTCCGTACTTCGTGGGTCTTGGAGTTGGATACCTGTTATCAACATATAAGCCTTCCAGAAAGTCTTACAATTTCCCTAAGGTATTTGTATGATTTTTACGATTATCCTAAGTTCGTAAGTTCTTATAGATATTGGTATTTGATATAAATATTAGGGACCAATTTAATATTATTGTTTTAAGGCAAATACTTGAAGCCATATTTTTTGTAACGAGTATTATATGATCCTCTAAATTATTTCTTACTCAAAAACAAAGGCATCCCGCGTACAGGTTCCTTGAGCGATGTGAAATCAATTATTTAGAAAAAAATTACCGCTGGCGCCGGGCTTGATCTTCATTTAAAATAGACATTGTCGCTATTAGACAGAACTTTGATACAAGTAAACAGATAAAGATAGTTAAAGATACCTATGAACATCTAGCGGACCCGGCAAACTCTGTCCTGCCCGAACGTTGGGTTGCTTACTATATACTACATTCTATTATCCTATAAGATTTCCCCGTTCCCGTTCCCTAATGGTTCACTATTTTGACGTTAATGGCTTAAACATGAAAAATAGATATATGCTGTAACGGCTTTTTTGTAGAACTATTTAATATAAACATTTCCTTCATACACTATATATGTACATGTAACTCTAAAGGTTTTTGCAGCGCTCGCCAGAATAGCTCGCAGGTGGCATAATTTTCTCCTACTTACTTGACATTTATCGTCATATTTTGGACAATTCATACAATATCTTTATAACTTATAGCCTATGTGTTATTCTGATGTATATTCTATATTATTATTAAGTTTTATTAAAATCCATACAGTAGTTTTTTCGTGAAAAAGCTTCAAACATACCTCCGTACATCCCATATGTATAAACCTTCGCATTTATAGTATTCGAGATTCTGAAAGAACATTCTGTAATCAGTGAAACCCAAGTTAATTAGAATTTATACATATATTATGAGAATATTAGTTTTAAGGAACTTATAATACAAAATTTGTTTCAGATATGGTCTGTAATTGGTTTTATCTTAGCATTGGCCACGTGTGTAATAATAATGTATGTAGGTAAAATTTTCCTCGATGAAACTAAGTCTTACAACATCTGGCAAGCGGTACTCTACGCATCTTTAAACAGAACAATCTGGGCTCTAGCTATGGCTTGTATAGTTATTATTTGCGAACATGGGAACATGCGTAAGTATCTGTCAAGATTCCTTTACTTTATGCCTATCTCAACTTCTACAAAATTCTACTCATTACAAATTTTAATCAATAATAACAATAAAATTAAATTTAAATGTAATAATTGAGTTAAAGAGTACCACAAGGCTATATACTACGTCACTTTCTTTTCTTAACATTCATTTATAGCAATGATAAATGACACTGCATTATTTATACATAGGACATGAATCAGATGTTTAAATTGACAAAATTTATGAATATAAATAAAAAACGTTTTTTCTTCCTTTATCCCGAGATTGTCATAGGGAGGGAATAAAGGAGTCCATTGAGGACAATCATTTACCAAAACATATTATTGCAACAACCGAAATAGTTTCATTTAAAAATAAATTAAAAAAGTTTCTTGTAGCTCAGATTGTAGAGAATGTGGCTGTGGTGCGAGTTAAGATGACCGATTGCCATCTGATGTCATCCTCGGAACCCCCACGATTTCTACAATCTTACGACTAATATCACAAAGTGACATTAATCGTGTCCCAGTATTTTACGTGCCTTCCGAAACACGGAGGTCGGATATCAAATATAAACAAGTACTAGAATGGGTCACCCATCTATCGCATATACCTAGTCGCAGCAAAAGCATCTAAACCTTAAATGCCCACCACTGATTAGGCCACGACCTCCTCCTCAATGTGAAAATTCTATAGCAAGTTCTAGGATGTGAGGGTCATATCCAACAGATATCATTCAGGTATTAAAACTAACTAAGGACAATATTACTGAATGCAATATACTCAACATCTGCCAAAGGTCCTGTAGTAAAGTTTTCAATTCAAATAAAACGAATTTTTGGAAAATATCTCTAACTCTAGCAATGTAACAAGCGCTAATAAAAGCGACATTGTAAGTTAATGTGCAATGACAATCGTAATGGAAAAATGTTTTGGCAAAAATGAACAAAAATTTTTACTCGATGTACAGATGTATGCGTAACGCAATACGGCCATCGAAATTTTATACACCTTACGCAATTGCAATATGTAAATTGATACAATTGCGTGAGGCAATCATTTTGCAATGATAGATTATACCATCGGCATCGTCGTGACTTAATGTAAACTAGTTCTTAGCGTTTAATATACTCTTAAAAATATTTATACCAAACGATTTGTCTATTACTTTTGAATGCCCAAATGATACTGTTCTTTTAGAAAGCAAAGAATTAAAATCAAATATATTATTCCTTTCTTTTTTAAATCTTATATTTTAATCCATAACTTTTCCTCTCTGTTTGGATTTGCAAAAAGATCAATCTGGTGCTACCAGTATTTAATGATTCTAAACATATTAGTTGACCTAAATTATTTGCTGGACATCTCTCGACACAAGAAAGCAATTAAAAACTATTTACATCAGAATATTGAGCCATAAAGAAACTACAGACGATCAAAGTACATGTGACGGGGAATGAGATGTCACGATGGGCAAGAGATATCACCCTGGAAGATAGGCTGAGAAACATACATATTCGAGGAAATTTTTAAGATCCGCCATATCGAAACGAACTCGTCTCAGGTGTTACGGAAACGTAATGAGAAGATCAGTAGATAATATGACCAGAAAAGTACTTGAAATGCAAACTGACCCCAAAAAAGCGACACAAACCGTGTCAAACTTGCTTACCAATCCTCAATATTGACCTAAAAAGATGATTCGACGACCCAGAACCGACGTGCCTGGCAGAAATTGACGTAGAGAGCCGACCCCAAAAGAAATGGGAAAATGCTAAGCAAAGACAGAGAGCGATCAATGTTTGAAGCTCTCTACCTTATTAACAACGATTATCGATCTTTCAAGCTATATTGCCCATTACTTTCAATTGCTTGTTCGTACAATGTGTATTGAACTTAGCCACTGCCACTTAAGATTGCTAATTTCATGAATGTATGAGGATTTCCTGATTATCATTCTTATCAGACCCAGTGTTGCTTTTGTCAGAATGAGTAATTTTAGACTCTGCTTTACAGACTCTACCAGTATCTTCATAAGTCATTTTAGGTTCTTCAATTTTAGTTGAGAAGGTCGTATCTTAGTCAATGACCGCCATTTGAGTGAAATGAAATGAAATGCATTTATTTGTAGTGGTTGGCACCATTTTACACAGTTACAAATAAATATTACGAACTAAAAGTTGAAATGCGGATACGGGGCGAGTGGCTCGCATACAACAGCTGTAACTATCAGTGAAGAGCAAGGTGAAACTAGGTATACACTTTCTAAGAACGTTTTGTAAAAACTATCTTATTGCACGTATAAATAAAGATGCTTATATTTCGCCAATGACGATTGAAACTCAATCTTCAATCAAACTCTATTTTTTTTTAATTATGAACGTCATATGTATAACTAGTTGTTACCCGCGACTTCGTTTGCCTAAAATTTGGTGAAATTTTTTGGCTTGGTTATATATTATAGCCTATAGCCTTCCTCGATAAATGGGCTATCTAACACTGAAATATTTTTTAAATATGACCAGTAGTTTATGAGATGAGAGCGTTCGAGTAAACAAGCAAACGAACTCTACACCTTTATATATTAATATAGATAGTAATAATTATTTTTGTAAATCACTATTTAATAATTCGGTTTCATAAAAATTCTTTCAATTTATTTCCTTTCAAAAATCTTCACTTTATATTTGCTTTTTGGTGAAAAATAAATAACAAGACACATTTCTAAGTACAAAACCCTTTACCTACAAACGTGGAGAGTTAATTTCAATTAGGTAGTAGAATTTTACTATAGCATGACTCACTTAACCACACAAAACAGTTTTTCTTTACAAAGGTCGATGCTACTTCGTAAGGGATGAAAGGTCAATTAATAATCGTTATAAATTTTATAGCCAAGGGATGATTTAAGTATTATTCTATTCACGTCAAAAGTTACATAAAATTGCACTATCTAAGACACAATAGGGCACGTTATCCTTTAAATCACCTTCAGGTCAACGACTGAACATTATAAAGACTGTAATTCGAAAATACTACTATAACATAAACAATAGACACTAACTTTACGAAGACAAAATTGAAAGTCGTGAGTATACAATTAATAGTGCCGTTAAGTTACAAAATGAATCTTAATATATATAAATTACGGGTCACGTTGTTTGTCCGCGATGGTCTCCTAGACTACTTGACCAATTTTAATCAAATTTGCACACTGTATGCAGTTTGATCCTACTAGAAAGATAGAATAGCTTGCTTTTCAATTTATAGTCGCAAATAAAAATGAGTCGCTGAAATGTATGCACGTGTATAACTTCGGAACGACTGCATCAAATCGGTAATTTCTTTTTTGTTGTGTTCGTTATTATTAGGACAAGGTTTGAATATTAAAAAAGTTGTGGAAAATCAAAAGTGAAAAGGAAATGGAATAAAAATGTAACGAGAAGGGGGACCGAAACGGGAACGGGGAAAATAATGTTATAGGATAATAGAATGTAGTAAATAGTCAAGTAATCCAACGTTCGGGCAGGACAACGTCTGCCGGGTCCGTTAGTAATTATATAGGGGATAATTATGATAGAGTTTATTGAATCGATACGTTGTTAAGTTTATCTATTTATTTATTTTTATTATTATAAAAGGGGTAAACGATCAGGCAGTAACATCGACGGCCATGGACATCTATGCTACCGGAAGGCTCGCAGATGCATTAAAGCCTTTAAAGAATAGTTTAGGCCACCGGGAACTTTCAAAAACCGAACGAAACGCGACAACAATACCATCACTTCACGTGACACCATTTGTTGGGGACACGTTGGTGTCTTGTTCGAGTGTTATTGATGGGGATCAATAATAACACCAACTTGTCAATATTCTTCTCAAATATTTCTACTAAGCACTTTTATTTACAACGGATCAATCACTACGTCATGGGAACGTACCATACAATTTTTTTTTTGAAAAAAATTTGTGTATAACACGCGGCTGTTACCTATAACACAGGCATTAAGTTGTCTACCTTGGGAACAGACGTCCGCGTGTCATATAGTCCTGTATATATTTATTTGTTTATTTATTTTAAATATCATAGGAGCCGCCGGGCGTTAACCGGTGGGGTAAGCGACCAATAGATGGCGCTGTTTTAAATTCAATATAAATAGTAATAGTAAGCCACCGTTCGGTTAGGTCAACGTCTTCCGGATCAGCTAATTTATAATACAATATACAACTTAAGCCTCGATAGCTATACGTTAAAAGGTACATTATTATTATAATTATGTAATATTGTATAAAAAAAAAAGTGTTACCTTAGTCAAACTATACTTTTTATTTTACGTGGCTGGTTTAAATGTTTTGCCAGATTGGTTGAGCACCGTTTCCCGATTAAACGCAAATATCTGGGGAAATCTCAATCAGTAGATAGAGTGTCGCTGTTTGTTTGTTTACCCTTCAATTTAAAAACAGATAAGGTTTTGATGTCTTACACCAAGTGCTTTGGTATTAAAGTACTGATTTATCCAAAATTTGCTCTCATATGCGGATTACAGCTAGAAGTATCCTAGAACCCATTTTCAATAATGTGGAAAAAGGCTTGTTGGATGTCTTTAATAGGTACTCATATGTAATATTTGTCGTTATATGTAAACTTACACATAAATATAAACCTGTATTTCTGATTATTGTCCGTACTAGCGGCCTGCCCCGGCTTCGCAGGGGTATTTACATTATCGAAGTTTTCATACGGATCTCTAACCTTTTTAGGGTTCTGTAGTACTACAAAGAATCCTTATAGTTCCGCTCTATCCGTCCGTAAGGTCCGTCTGCCCAGTAAGGTGCCCCCCCCCCCCCCTTAGTATTTCCAAACTTTTAGACGTAGAGACTTCAAATTTTCCATGTTTATAAAACATGCTAAAAACTCATTAGGAAAATTATATGGATCGATATCCGACAGCAACTTCTGAAGTTATTTAACAAATACGTATTACGCGTATCAGATACGGAACCTTTCTATATAAGCGTGTCTTGACACCCTCTTAGCCATTTTATTGGAAATATTCTATCACCTATGTTCATCAGGGATTCTATTGGTGAATAGATTTTTCAAATCGGTCCATTTGTTTCAGAGCCTATTTAATACAGACAAATAATCATATATCTTTCCCTGTTTGTAATATTAGTATATACTCGTATACACATATATGTCAAATAACATTATTACGCTTTAACAGATAGTGTTACCTTGAATTTTTATCGTTTTAATCTGTTATATTAAAAACTAGATATTGAAGTGACTGTTTGTAACGTCGATACAAATTTCGTTTACTAAATTTATAAGACTAATTGTATGGTTATGTATTTATTAAATTGTGAACCAAACTAATAAATTCCAAGCGAACTTGGACAGAAATATATGCTATTTGACCTTGAAAAGCGTTTTAAAGAAGCCATATTGAATAATAAAGAAATTTTGACTTTACAAACGCCCACATCCTTTTCTCCGCGGGCTACAAGTGGTAGAAAGGGATGTTATACTCGATTTGTTTCCAATCCTCTCACAGACGTGTGAGTGTTGTCAGTTTAGAGTGCCCACTTTAGGTGCACTTTGAACTCGTGTTTGAGATAAAACTAGATCTTTCAGGCGATGGTACTCAGATTCAGCCTGGTTTAACCACTCTATCTAGATACTCATTTACAAAATATTTAAATAACTATTTTTGTACTAAAGATATACAAATCATAACCTCAATAACTATATTTTATATATGCATAATATCTTCTGACCATTACTTGATTTGATAAAGATTTTGTTATATTTACATGCAGTTGTCTATGGGCGTCGATTATTTTCCCCTGGCAATAATAATAATAATAAAAAATCTAATGGTTTACTTTCGCGGTAAAAGTAAGATATGAAATATTGACATTTATGAATTTTTTGACACTTACCAAAATTGTTTCTTCGCTGTTTTCAAAAAATACAGTGAACGGGCCGCCATTGTCGCCCTGTAAACATAAAAACAATCTATTATATTATGTATTAATAAAATCAAAGTATCCGATTGTTATTTTAAAATCAACTGATAATATTTTTAAATAAAAATATAAAATGAATACGAGTCTTTTTGAGCCCATAGTATTTTTATATGCCACCCGAATCCCGAATAGTTTTTGCAATTTTTCTCTATCATTTGTCTTTCAGTAATTTTCAGTTTGGCTCATTTTATTATAACTGGATCTTAAGATCTATTTTTCGTGAATTTAATTTCCCTAAAACTCGTAATAAATAATCGAGTAGGCTTTGATTTTCTTTTTCCTAATATCTAAACAACATATCTATTTTGTCTTACATACATTCTAGAAACGTAATGATCTCATTGTAATGAATAGATAGGTTTTAAAGGCAGTCTTTACAAATAGCTTAATGGTTAAGGGGCTAATGTCCTTGAAGACAGTACAGTACAGTACTACAAAACTTTGTGCAGCTACACAAAGTCTCCGGCCACATTACATGATCATTGAAATGATCATTCAAATGATTCTATGTCTGGTTCCGGCATTAACGAATCGTATCACAGTTTATCACTTAAGAAAAAAGCTAACCTTACAAGTGCCAGCGTTGGTGCTGAAACCGCATACCACGTTGTCGGGCAAATTGTCGATATAGGTGGTGTTGCAAAGGGTGTCTGTCATCACGGTCATCAGCTTCTCGCGGAGAGTTGGAGAGATAAAGGTGACTCCTGTTGTACAAAGTCCACGTCATACTTTTTGAATTAAAAGTTAAACTTTTTCTTAGTTTTGTAGGCCCAAACTATGAAGATTAGAATAGGAGTAACATCTGTAAATATTAAAAATGTCCGTAGAATTACGAAAATAAGGGGGGCGCCACATCTGCTTCATCGTGAATTTCATCCGTACCTTAACATTTATCTACACAAACCAGCGCCATTCTGGTCGGTTATTAGACAATTCCTCTACTATTGCTTCGCTCATACATTTGTCTACACCACCGCCATTCTGGACGGTTTGTGAATTAGTATATAAGCTATAATTTTGGACACTTTTTCAACTTTATTCCCATAAGAGATGTTATTCCTTATATTCTAATCTCTATAGCACTATGAAATGTCATATTTTTAAGAGATACGTATAGTTCAGAGATTGATTTATAAAACATTTTTTTGTATAATTGATTTTAAAATGTGACATTGAAATATAACGTATTACGACGTAAATAGGACAAAATTAAACTCATACTTTTCTAACCTTTTAAAGAAGATGCGGATGAGTTTAATATCGCTATTGGAAGTCGTGTTGAAGGTTTCATTTGACGTCCGGTTTTGAGCGTTAACGAAAGCAATCTGTCTGAAATATTTATGCTACGACTACAGAATAAAGGAAAAGTAACGATACAAAAGTTACAAGAGAACTTGTAACTTTTTTCACTTAAAGAAGAACTTCTGTCCAATGTTAATAGATCGTACCTTCTGCAGCTATGCCCCATCCTGACGCAATGGCCCCCGCATATTCTCAACTGACCGGAGACGAAGGAAACGCGTGGAAATAGTCCCCGCCGCGACTCCGCTTCATAGCGAGTTTTAGGCAAGCATTGCAAAACGGTAACCTTTTTCCTTTTCTTTTCACATTTTTTCCCCTTATTTTAAAGGCAAAATAATTTTGTTAATATATGGTTAAAATCTTACGACATTTTACAGAGGCACAAGCATTATAAAAGCCTTGATTTGGCCTCGGTTCCCGGTCTGAAACACTCGGTATCGTCGTAAGCAAAGTCTTAAACCATTCATGAGGAATTCATATTGGATATTATAAGTTTTTTATTAGAAAAGTCATCTACCGGCGCACTAATAGGATCTTACCAGATTTGGCTAGGCAGGGTAGGGAACACTGACAGTGAAGGTGAGTGTTAGTGACCCCTATAAAAAGCACTCTTAAATCTACACCTGAGTCACAAGTCCCGGGCACTGCTATGGTTCCTTCCTCTGCAACGTGATTGACCCGACACATGGTGACTCCATGGAATACTAAAAAAATTCGTCCCCTATAAAATATAAAATCTAGATTATTCCAAGATAACGTCTAGGGCACTAGATTTTATGAATAATTCATATGTATGTGCTAATTTGTGTTACTTAAAACCACTTTTGGCAGCCGCAAAGTGAAAATATTATTTTGTGGCAAAATTTTCGCTGCTAAAATTTCACGAAGCTTTTAGTATACCAAAATTCTTAATTTTGAACCATGTTTTTCGTCGAAAAAGGAGGTCATTTTTAATTAATCAACAAATTAAATACTCACTGGCTAGATTTCTATTATTACGTTCTTTACGACATCTCGTTACAAATCATAGAAATTCTTGGCTTTTATTTGCTATAACATAAATGTATTAAAAACATAAACCTTCTCCCTGAATCGCTCTGTTCATTCCTGAAAACCGCATAAAAATCTGTTGCGTAGTTTTAAAGATCAACGCGTACAACGCTGGGAAGCGAATTCATTTTTAACCGCCTTCAAAAAAAAGGAGGAGGTTGTCAATACGACCTGTATGTGTTTTTTTTTTTTAATTTTTTTTATATAATGATTCTTAAGTAAATCTCGCACATCGTGCGTTTACGGAGAAGCGATTTCGTTTCTATAGAGTTAACACGCCGCGAGACGCCACGCCGCACGCGACGTGCAACGTCCTGCGTCTCCGTAAACGAGGCCTTAGGTTCAATTCTTAATAAAAAAAAAAATGTTTTATAGGGGTGTGTCTCATCGAGAAAGTCAGCAATCGGGATACGAAGGCGTTAACAGTATTATCGAGCGGAAAGAAGAGCTATGGATTATACCAGGTATATATTACGTGACTTTTATGTGACGTCACCACCATGATCAGCTTTTAATCGCCCACTTCTGGGCATTGGCTGGTCCTCTTTTATGCCCCTCTCCCCTGTCTCTTACCAGTCGCAATCAGCTACATCCTGTTATTCTCTTCACGTCCGTAATCCGTCTAGTCCGTCCTCCCATTATACTTATGACCATAGTATCAATAAGACTGTCTTAAAATGTAAAGAAAGCTGATCTGTGTGTATGACCAAACCGTTTGTAGTTTTCGTGCTTGATAAATTCACAAGAATTCATCCGGTGGAATTTAGAAGTCTGCACCACCAGAAGGATCGCAGATGCATTACCAGCCTTTAAGAGGAATTTATTTCTCCCACAAACCATAACTCTGCATGAGAAACTAAACTACTTTGCTTTAATCCGCGAATGAATACGAGGGAAAATCGGTGTAATGCTGCAACCGGGTCCCACTGTTTTACGTGCCTTCCGAAACACGGAGGAGGTCGGATGTCAAATATAAACCAGTGCTAGAATGGGTAACCCATCTATCACCCGGTCGCGGCAAGGGCAACTTAACCTAGCGATCGACTCAAATGCCGAACGCTGATTAGGCCACGACCTCCTAAATTCACGCAATTCAGTGATTTTGTTAAATATTGAAGATTTAGTAACCTCTTACAGAAGATACACACGCGCGCGCGCACACACGCACACACACGTACGCACGCACTCTCACACACACTGAATATATAAAGATGAAGAGTTTGTTTGTTAGTGTACTTAAACGCGCTAATCTCAGGAAATACTGATCTGATCTGAAAATTTCTTTAAGTATTAAATAGCCCATTTATCGAGGCAGGCTAAAGGCTGTCACGCTAAAATTTCTCGCCTATCTTTACGGGTACAAAGTCGTGGGTAACAAACAACCAGCTGTGGATATTGTATTCAAATACCAACCTCTATATCATTCTAAATAAGCATAATATATCAGATCAAAATAGGAACTAAGATTAAATTTGATTATAAGTTTAGTTTTGATTATTTACGGATTTATTAAATTAATCGATTTCTCACTTACTGATAAAGCGACTGGTTGCAGTAGTTAGTGTGACTTTAAAAAAAATTTAATCTTCGGAAGGTTTAAATATAACTTAAACTATGATTACTGATTGAAAATAATAATAAAAACCAACACCAAATATATATATATATATTTTCGTGTTACTATATAATCTGCGATCAGTTGCCACTGTAAGCAGATGTGTTGAAGGATGGTTTAACATTTCGAGTGTGTCTTCCATTAAAGACATCTCCTCATCACGGTTTATGCAAATATATCTTTCCTTTTTAGTCTTCTGGTGTAGCTCGGGGTTTTTAATATAAGTCCTAATGGATTTGGATGCTTACTAAGTCTGTGATGGTATTTTATTTCACAAACTTCTTCTTTTACAGTTTTAATTTTTAGTTGCTGATGAATTTTCATTGTTTGTTATGAACCAAGGAACACCGAATATGAGCGTGAAGTTAGTGAATGGTACTGAGAGAAAACTTTCGGTGCCGTTTTCCAAAAATTGCGCTGTAGGAGTTCCAAATTTGGCACAATTATAGTATACTGGCTGTTACCGCGACTTCGTTCGCCTAAAAATTCGGGAAAAATAAATTAATTCAATTTTAACGTAATGATATATAGCCCATTGCTTTCCTCGATAAATGGGCTATTTAACATTAAAATCATTTTTCAAATCGGTTCCAGTTCTTCATGAGATAAGCGCGTGCAAGTAAACAAACAAACTCTTCAGCTTTATATATTAGTAAAGATATAGACGACGGTGTTTAAATGCTAATATTATTATAAATAAATAATAAATAAATAAATATATACAGGACTATATGACACACGGACGTATGTTCCTAAGGTAGACAACTTAGAGCCTGTGTTATAGGTAACAGCTGCCTGTTATACACAAATATACTTTTTTTTAGAAATATATAAATACATACATAAGATAATACACCCAGACTCGAGGTGGGAATCGAACCCACGACCCCCGGAGCGGAAGGCAGTGTCACTGCCCACTGCGCCAACGGGCCAGTCTAATGCATATCTATCTTGTTGTTTATCAATTCTCCTTCATATTTTAGTCCTGGCTTTGGACAGGCAAACATACTTACATATCCCAATACTCTTCGTTTGTCTATTGTTACGACAAGATTCCAATACACAATCAAAAAAAATCTAATTACTTGCGTATTATAGAGGCGCGCGGAAGAGAAAGTTGTAATTAATAAAACTACCTATACCGTATTCATTTCGTCTTGAGACAAAAGGTAAACAAACATACTCGTGTTTCCCAACCTTTTTGTCATAATTTTTAATCACACAATGAATTCTAGAATTACATACTAAATATTAAGCACAGATCGTAAATAAATTATTTAAAAAATTAAAAGGGTGAATTAAATTTTGTGGGGTTGCAATACTTGTCGTTCGGCCGCCACCTTGGAATAGAAGTCAAATGGTTTTTATGGTTGCACAAACAAAATAGTAAACAGCTTTTATTGCAAAAAGGATTATCTGGAACTTTTGTTTAGTAACTTTTAGTCACAGAACCAGAAATGAAATTGGAAATAATCAGACCACATTGCGTGAAGTTAATATTCAATAGTCCCAAGTTATAATTATTCATCAATTAATATTGTTTTATATGGATTTATTCACGGGCTTGGCAAAGGTGTTTTTGATATGTCCCCTTTGAATTAAAATATTTTGACGCTTTACCTAGTAGAAACTACGAATGGAATAAAGAAACCTGACTCGGCCATAACCAATTTATTATGTAAGAGAAAAGGTTTAACGTACAGAGGGACACCCAACATAAATTACATTAGAATATAAATTAATGTGATCGCACTATGCAGAAAAAATGGCCAACGCTTTGATACTCACGTACGTATAAAAAACAACTTTAAAACGTTACGCTAAAGCTCATTTTGCGTTATCGTCACACTTTGGATAATTCTACGATTTTAAAGCAAAATCAAAGGTATTAAAATCCAGAAAAGCGTTGAGTTTATCAAAGGTACATAGATCCAGTGTGAAAGGAGTTTTAATGTATTTTTTTTAGACTACATTTGCAAAAATTTGCAATTTTTCGTGTATGTACATTTTATACGCAAAAATAGTTTTAAATTAACGTGAGTTAGATTGATATGACCAGTTTAAGCCCTTTTTTAACGTGAATAGAGGAACTTGTCCAAAAATAAATATATTTAAAAGACAAATCAAAATATATGCACTCATTATTTTCAAACACACGCACACACACACGCGCGCACACACACACACACACACACACACACACACACACAAACACACAAACACAAACACGCGCGCGCGCGCACTCTCAAACAAAGGCACGCAAACGCACAAACACACACACACACACACACACTTTATACAATGGACTATAAAGTATAATTTGTGATGTTTTAGAATTTTCATATACATATAACCTGTAATTTGATACTAAATGTTTTTATTTCATTATTGTAGTTAAAGACATAATACACATTTTTTTGAAATAGAGGAATTAAAAACAAAAAAACAATAATATTGCGACTCCACAACATGGCGGAACCCTAGCGATGATTCCAAACGGCAAATTGGCTCGCTCTTCAAATCGAGTATGTACAGACATAGAGCACTTTCATACAGAGCTTTAATGAATATGAGACAGGGTAGCTTGGAAGTGGCTGGAACGCAGTGTATGAGGTCGAACTCTATCTTTAGTAATTGAAGAAAAGAAAAAAGAAGAAAGAGAGAAGACATTAATAATAATAAAATAGCAAAGGCACTAGAGACTAGCATACAGAGCTATTGTTAATATGCATTAACTACGGTTGGAAAGGTATAATGACACACGAAAACGTTCAAAAATATATCTCTAGAAATATGAATGTTAAAGTAAGTCTGTCTGTTACCTTTTCACGCCTAAATCGCTAAACCAATTTTGATGAATTTTTGGTATAGAGATATATTGGACCTTGGAGAGGCTAAATTTTGTCATAAAAATGAAATTGGGATTCAAAGTTTGTACACGTGAAAGGTTAAAAGTTAGCCGTGATATATTTAATGGGCTATATCAATAAACTTAACGACCTTGACGGGTTTTGACGCGACTTTCACTGGTAGGTTTTACAAGGAACAACACAGGCACTTACTTTATTTTCAGCAAAATAATTAGGGTTAAACACAAAAAACTTATTTCAACACAAAAAACACAACACAACTTCAAAATATAACAGAATCACTGAATTCAGGCATACGAAGTGGAGGGTTCAGCTATTAACTGTGTGATGTAGTCAGTCAATTACATGTTTTCTATGTTTCTATTGAAAAAATGTAAAAAACATTCTACTCTAGGTACAACTTGCTCTGTGCACAAACCTTGAATACATTAGGGCGCGGACACATCGCGTCGTGAGCGGAATTTTAATTATATTTTAATTTTATTATTTTGTATACAAATAATTTCAACATTCTTCACCGGTGATAGTATGCATGTATGTAAGGTCCGTCTGGGTGGATTTACTTACCTAACTCTATATTTACGGCGAATATATATATATTCGCCTATACAGCTGGCCAAAGGTCTCCCCCTTCTCGAACCACACGTGAATCTATTTATTTCCCGCAAAGGCGTCCAAATCTTCTTGGACTTGAATATATAATAATAAAAAGTCATCACGAAATCTCCAAAACCGTGGGACGTACAAAGATGACATTTAGCAATAAGGCAGTTTATGATTAACAGACATCCACTAAGAACAGATTTTTAATAGGACCAGAGTAAGGAAGGCTTCTCGCGAGTTTACGTTTATATTATATATTACGATGATCGAAATATATAGAGGAATAAATTAATTTGTACTATTTTCAAGCTTTTAACGACTTAACTGAATGTCATGAATTTTTACATTTACTTTGTAGAAATAAGCACTTTATACAGTAAGCAATTAAGATTCAGAATGGAATGTTAATGAGATGAAAACAGAGTAGTAAAGCCGCGGACAAAACATTTTTAAACAATAATTAGCCTTATTGTTTTTATGTATTAAAAAAAACAGATAAAGTAATAGATTTAAATATAAATAAAAGAACTTATTACGTTAGGTTCCATCATTCAACTAAAATATACGGGACTAAACGCCTGTGGAAAGTCGTATAAAACTACATTAGAAAACTTAAACATTAAGAATGTTTGATAAATCAAAATTATTCCTAACATACTATTTTTGTAAAAGGATATTTAATACCACTCAAAAACTTTCCATAGTAAAATAATCACGCAATGTATAAAATCTATAGTTAATCTTTTATTAAATATAACATTTACATAAATAAACCTAGCATTTTGCACAATAGGACCTAGTGATTTCGCACGTTCGATACAAACATGTTACCTCGATATAAACATAAATACGGAAAGAAGGTTATCGTATAACTATGGATGTTCACGATAAAACTACGATAAGAGTTAAATATCATATACACACCGTTATCGATTAGAAAACTCTGTTTCAAACAGTCCTTACTCTATACATATGAATTTAATTGAAGGGTCCGTCTGTATCTTCGAATATTTTTTTAACTTATAGCATATGGCTATATATACGATAAGTACTTACAGTTAAAACGCAAGTTTAAACATTTTTGTCTGTTTGTGTGTTCCGGGTAATCTCCAAAACGGCTGGAACGATTTCGACGGGACTTTCACTTGTAGACAACTAGTCTTAGTAGACTTAAGGACTGACATTGGCTACAATGTTACTACTACGCTTTGATCTTTTAAGCAACGCATTTTAAAGCTGCTTACATTAATTGATAGAGTGATTCAAGACACAATTTTCAAATCAAAAAGTTTATTTATTTACAAATACCAATTTTAAATACAAATTCAGTTTAGTTCAATGTGAATTACAAACAATTATGGGAAACGCCATGAATTTATGTATCCCTGGATATCTCACTAGGATAACCTGTGCTAAGATATCCAATGTGAAGAATAAACATCCATCAAGAGGAAGGTTTATGCGTATAATACGTCTATATCTACATTGCACCCGTGCAAAGCCGGGACGGGCCGCTAGTGTATTATAAAATACTTTATTAATAATAAAAAATAGTAACAATAGCCAGTGTGTACAGAGCTTTATTCCTTCTAATAATAATTCGAATGTACCTCGTGCGACTCTCCCACTAACACGTAGGGATGGACCCGAATCGATAGTTTATTAAAAAAATAAAATTTAAAGAAAATATCGAAAAAAAATATTCCAGCAACTTTTTCTACGTAAATTATAGTGTAGTGTGCAACAGTTTAGTACGCAACTACATTTATAATGAAAGAATGAAAAAAAAGAAAGAAAACACTCTTATTCTAAAAGTGTTAGAAACAGTTAATCTTTTGTATCGAGATATATTAATATAAATTGTACTTTCTTTTGTTTAAATTTGCTCTATCATTTATAAGTTATATTAACACTTGAAGACGTTCGAAGAAATAAGATTCATTATAGGATGAGATAAGATCAGAACTGGTTGGGCAGGAAGGTAACACGGGCAGTGGAGGTGAGTGTTCGTGTAGTGTAAGGGGATCCCTCAAACCAACACTAAGGTCACAAGTTCCAGGCACTACCTTGGTTCCTTCCTCTGTAGTATGATGGACTCGATACCGGCACGGTCAATCTATGGAGCATTGCTAAGAAATTCTACTCTTTTAGATTTCAACTTCAAGTACTGTATGAATTAAACAAATTATGGAAGATGACAAACGGAACCACACCCCTATTATTGAAGTACACCCACTGATAAGGTAAAAAAGCTCTTTTAATTGAACGCTTTTATTCTAAAAGTACTAAAGTATGAGAAATAATTAAGTAGATTCTACGTACAAGCTATCATAGCACTCTTTCCATCAATCTGAGGAATAGAACAAACGCAAAATAAAATGTGGTTTGATGAAAACAGCCACGTCCAAACTAAATAAAAGCAATTTGTAAATACATAAATACCTACAAATATACTACTCCACAGTATTTATTTACCAATATTATGTTTGTTAGGAAAAACATTTATTCTTATGAAATAATCGTGATACGCACGATAGAAGGATTAAATTGCAACTCCGAAAGGAGTAGTTAACGAGTTTCTTGCTGATTCTTCTCATGGTTCGACTTTTCCGAATCAGTGGTAACTTTTAAAACATTTGACGATTTCATAGAGCTTGCAAAGGTCTCCTTGAATAAAATATTCTTTGATTTAATTTGACTTAAATGCGTATTAAACATATTACAATTCCTTTTCCTTATCCCAAATTAAATGAACTAGAAATCGCCAGGTGGTCGAAATATGGCTACAAATTCAATTTGTGTATTATATGCTTACTTAAAGCTGTACTTACAAAGTTTCAATTCTTTGTATAAGGATATTGTAATATTTCACCATTCATATTACATTTATGATAACTTATCGTAAAATTTATACATCTGTGTGACTTACACACAGTTGTATAAATTTTGTTTGGTGTGTGTGATTTTATTTTAATAATATTAAAACATATTAATATCTAATATTTTATAAAAATATTAGCATTTGCACACCCTTTTCTATTACTCTACTCTATAATTGTGCCAAATTTCATACTCCACCCGCGCAATTTTTCTAAAGTGGTACCAAAAATTTTTCTCTTTACATACTTATATATAGATTGCAGATTAGTATAACTAATTATTTAGATATAAGTGTGAAGTGAAGGTATAACGCGTCTGCAACTAGTCTCAAATCTATTGTGAATGAATTAAAAACGAATGGTGTGGACAAACCACCTGCACAACTCACAGCTGCATCTCCCAATGTGCCCCAGTAGCTTGTGAGGTAAATCTGTTGACGCGTGTATCAATTTAATAAAAGTTTATTGTGTAAATTACAATATTATCACACGTTTTTGTAAAATATACAATTGGTTTCTACGGGGTCATCAGAGTAGGTATAATATGAGTATGTAATCTATATATATACATAAATATATACATTTGTTATTCGTTAGTCTCGCGAAAATTTTGAAAACCGCTTAAGGGATTTAAGTTCTTTTTCTTTTGTTTAGTTCTCTTTATTTCAGAGGTTTAAAAAATAAGAAAAAAAGGAAAAGTCGAAAGATTATTTAAAATAAAAAAATACGTTTTAGCTCGCTACCTCAGAATACTTCACAAAGATAATGTTCTTACTAGACCTTTTGACTGACGTGTAATGTAAAATATGGGTGACCCATTCTAGCACTGGTTTATATTTGATATCCGACCTCCTCCGTGTTTCAGAAGGCACGTAAAACAGTGAGACCCGATTAATGTCATTTTGAGATAATCGTCGTAAAGTTGTTGAGATCGTGGGGGTTCCGAGGATGAAGTTGAAGCAATCTGTTATCTTAACTCGCCCCACAACCACATCCTCTGCAATCTAAGCAGACCCTGGTACTTAACCGGGATAACGCCAGGAAGTAGGTTAGATTGCAGAGTATATGGCTGAGGAGCTACTTATGATGTCCGACTGCCATCTGACGTCATCCCTGTAATCCCCACGATTTCATGATTAACATTCAGTGACATTAATCAGGACCAACTGCTGCACGTGCCGTCCGAAACACTTATTGATATTTGAAACCTAAACGCGGTAAGAGCTACATAGCAATCCATTCAAACGCCGACCACTGATTAAGTACTGGCCTCACCAGTCTTCCAGCTATGTTTTATTAAATTAAAATCGTACAAATTTCCAGCGTTGTTTTTTTTTAAATAACGGCTCAGTTCGCAGCCGGACTTTGCACGAAATTCAAAAACGTTAGCTACGCTCATGGTTTAGCTCACGTGTCCTTATTCAGCGAAATTAAGCGATTTCTGCTTAATTTAATCGGGCCGCACCCTCGTCGGGATGAAAAAAATATATGATCAGTTACAGATCCGTACTCCGATGTGGCAGTAAACCAATTTGTGTTGATTATGTTTTTATACGCTTTATGCAGATGACAGACATAAAATATCATGATTCTTGTTCATAGGGATGAACCCTATAGAATTTGAATCCCTTTGCGAATGTACTAGTATGGGAAATGCAACATATTATATGTATGACCGTATCCTATGATTGCGTAAACTTAGAGTGTTGATTTTTTCATACTTCAAGGGACCGCAGACTTCAGTATTTAATAATAAATTCAACTCTACAGCTCTATGCGTTCCTGAAAAAAAAAACGGTCTTGATAGACAGGTAGACGGACAACGAAGGGATCCTATAAGGTTCCTTTATTCATTTGGACGTACGGAGGCCCAAAAATAGTTTTCTTAACGTCATTCTTGAAAAGTCAGCCTAAATTCTTTGTTGAGTCAAATACAATTTAAGCCCGCCTCCGTTCATAGCTTGATATATCGCCGTGGTGATTCAGCGAGATCCTAAAGCTCAATTGGCTGCCATTTGCTGGCAAGTCGAGCGTATCCTGGCAACGCCTTTGATGTTTATTTGAACCATCCATCACTCCTTAACTCGCTACATTATCGCGTTTGACCTTAAACACTAGATTAATAACTGTATCGCACGTTTTTGCGAGAAGTCAAAAATTAAGCAAAGTTTTTCTTTCCTTATTCTACCTGATAGCAAAACAACATGCACATACATACACACCCCCTCTCTCATACACACACATACACACACAAGTACACACACACACACACACACACGCGCAAATACGTATAATTTATATAAGCATAGAATTAAGATTTATTTTTGTCAAATTGTATTACAAAATGGAAGTGTAATGGAAGAGCAGGACCTTCTGCCACGAGAATCTTTGATATTCAATTAGAGGTTCCATCTTTTATTCTAAAAATTTTAAACTAGAGTTTAAAAGAAATAAAGAATTTATTTATTCATCAATAGGCGAAAATCCAACTGAAAAAATATATCGCCGATGAAAATAGGTATTAAAAGGTGTCGAGTAATTTACATAGCTGATTATTTGCCGATAGGTTATTTGCTTTATACCTATTCTCCCCCCCCCCCGTACCCTCCCGGCGACGCTGTCGAGACCGATAGGGTCAGCAGCATTAATAATAACAAATCATCATAACAAATCAATCTTGAAAATCGCATGACAAAGAAGAAATTTGGTAACTAGGTAGTTTACTGTTAGTAGACTTCCGCTAAGAACGGATTTTGTGATAGGACCAGATTAAGGAGTTCTAAAGGATTTCACAATAGTATGTATAATTAACAATAGTATGTCCCTTATTGATATGATTAGGGCAAGTCTTGAATTCGTTGAAAAGTCTTCTTACTTGACATCATATTTACAATAAAATATCGACTAACCTTATATTATAATTATAATAATATTGTGACTAAAAGTAATATATAAAGCTGCAGAGTTTGTTTGCTTGTTTACTTGAACGCGATAATCTCAGGAGCTACTGGCCCGATTTAAAAAAATCTTTCAATGTTAGATAGCCCATTTATCGAGGAAGGCTATAGGCTATATATCATGACGCTAAACTTGAATCTAATTTTACGCGGACAAAGTCACGGGCACAGCTAGTAGTAAATATTTGTACTAACTAGAAACACACAATTAAAAAAAGAGATCGGAGATTCGTAGCAAATGGGACGTCATTTATTCCGAAACGATATAAACGTCAACATACCACTAAAACCCAGAACGTTTTGGTTTGAATTTAGCCTGAAATAAAACTTGGTATAGTATACTAGTATTACATGTATGTATAATTTATATCGCAAGTGATACCGGAAGTAAAAACTTGTATTAAAGAGTAGGAACATTATAACAAGGAAACATTAGGCCTGCGGCTCTGATATGAAAATGATTCAAGTTTAAATCTCTTGGGTTACAGCCAAGCGCTCCTTAAGAATGTTTCTTTGAACCTATAAAGCGATGGGGATGGTTGTTAGTTATTAAAAACTAGCCATGCCTCGTGATTTTACACGCCTTGACGCAATCTGATACGTGATGAACTTCTAATTTAGTTATTGTTTATTAAATCTTAAGTTTCTTACTTTCAAATGTTAAAAAACGCACTTATGAATGTTTTGTTATAAAAAGCTTACATTTTTGTAAGTATAATTTTATATCTTGGTGATCAAATATCCGATTTAAAAGGAACCCTAAGCCCTTTTTTTGGGGAAGAAATTCTACACATTTCCTACTAAATGTTGGGGTTCTTTTTTGGTGTTTGGTAGGCATACAAGGAACCCTTCTAGGTGCCCCCCCTTTCCCTAGGTTTTCCACACTATTAGATATATAGAGTTTTGAAATTTTCTATATTGATAGGACAAGCTATAAACTCAGTAGAAATAATAATTTTGAGCGAAATCGAACAAAAACTTTTGAAGTTATTTAACAAATATCTTTATCGCATGTTAAATACGGAACCTTCTATATAAGCATGTCTTGATCTGCTCTTGGCCAATTTTTAAAAGGAACTATATTCATTCATATATATAGGACTTCAATGATTTTGAATGGCTTTGGTGGATATATTATTGGAGACTAGAACTGAATTTTAGTGTGGAATTTAATTTCCTAGAACTTGATAGAGTGGTATATAGTCAAGATTATTTGTATAGCGAAACATTTAACAGTCCGCGGTAACCCCATTAGTGTGTTTGTATCACTAATTATATACATATATATGCGGTACAAATTATGTTTGAACTCTTGGGGACGTTCAGGGTCCCTTGTTGTCTGAAGGTGCTCCGAACTTACCACTAATTGGTGTTTACGAAGTGCCACAAATTGGCGGATTTAACTTACTCG
>JANCMC010046563.1:0-19580 GCA_024363005.1 Charaxes varanes
TATAGATATATGAATCCATTGTTCTAGAGATTAAACTTCAAAGCCTACCGGCACCGTAATGTTCCGACAATTGCCAATTGGATTTATCGCAGATGTTTTGCTTACTTAAAATACTATGTTCTTAATTTAATGTGTATCCATTTAAATGCAAGTATACGTAACTACGTATTTCATGTCGCTGGTTACTAGCGGCACAACATCGCCATTCTTGGAGATCAATGGAGGAGGCCTATTTTCAGCTGTGGACGTCCCCAGGCTGATATGATGATGATACGAAACTAAGCACTAATAACGAAATCTATCAAGCAAAATAAAGGTGTAAATGCAAGCTAAGTGTGCTTGCGATGTTTTTCACTTAAGCACAAAAATGTGAAAATTAAAAAATCTACCATAATAATATGATTCTACCTTACTGTATGTATATAAAAAGTATGTCATAATTTAACTTCTTGCAAGATACAAATTCTTGAAAAAAAAAGTGAAATTTGGAAAGTATATGTCGGCTCAGATTTGAAATGTATGAACCATCACAAAGCAAAGAAATATATTTAGTGAATCCGCTCAATAACACATAATCGCAAACAGACGTACATACCATAGAAAAGTGTCTGGTGGATAAATATTACCATACTAAAAAATAAATTGTTATTGTTTGTGGTCTACACCGTTCGTAATTTAATTTTACACTAAAATCAGGATAAACAAGTTTCCAGCGTGAAAATCGCATAAATCATAGTATTAATAAATAACACTCATGACTACGAATAATAATAATACAGTGCATTGTTCCCATTGTGTCTAATGCAGCTATTCTCAAACTCTTGTTCTGTTGAACCCCTACCTACTACTGTACTGTCATGGCATGGACCCCTTACGAAAAACAACTGTAAAAACTGAAAATAGATAGACAGTTTTTGCTGTTGTTAGAAAAACAACAAAAACCAATGAAATTCTTGGCTTAATCGCCAGTCCGAAAGCAAATCATCGTTCCGCATCCACAGCTCTTTAAAAAGTAAAGGGTTTAAGTTAAAATAAATATATATTATAAGACATAAACTGTACTGTGTAAAGCATCAAATAAAGAAAGGTACGAACTTTTTTATAAATATTAAAGCATTCTTGAAGTAAGTGTCTTTGTAGTTTGATTACGTATATACAAGTGGCACATTCAGTATGAAACGAGTAGGTAATAAAATTCAGGTATCAGTACTATTAAATACCTCGATTTTCTAAAACTAAGGTCAACGGTAAAAGATGGACTGAAATCATATTTAAACCTCGCTGGGCTATCGTTTTGGCCAATACTAATGTAAGCTTTGCAAAAAACTTAACTGTGATAACGAAAATATTGGGCATTCTCAAAATTTCCTAATTTTCTTTCAAAAATACTAAATCTTTTTTTTATTACATAGAATACATTATAGCGGACTTAGCATAAGTTTACGGACCCCAAGTGGTCTGCGTGCCCCAGATTCGGAAGCTCTGGTTTAATGTAAGAGACAATTACAATGGGACAAGGGGTTGCATACATAAATCACGCGTTGAAATTTAAAATTTATTTAGACCCAAATGTTAGCTTAATTTTTAACGAATCGCCGGTGGCCCATTTGCTTATTACAATTTTAGCACTCCTTGTTTATAACTTTTTTAGTTCCCTTTTTATGTACCCCTCTTTTATATTTTGGGGTTAAAGCGAGAAAGATGATATCAAGTATATTTCAGAATTATGTTTCATGTGGCCCGCATAACGACTTAACCAATTTTGACGAAATTATTTGCGGCGGATTCGGTGGTGTAGCTTTCGGGTTGCAGCATTACACCGATTTTCCCCCATATTCATTCGCGGATTAAAGCAAAATAATTTAGAACAACAAGCAATGCAAACGCAGTTAACGTAATTAGCTAAAAAACGGATCATCAGTTTCTAAACGACATACGTACATTTTGCGAGAAAATTTTAAGGTTTTTTAAATATAAAAATGGATTTAGCTTCCTTTATATACGATGGTAATCTCTAATATATAAAGTTGAAGAGTTAGTTTGTTTGTTTGAACAAACAAACTGCTAATCACATGAATTACAGATCTGATTTAAAGAATTCTTTCAGTGTTAGGATAGGTCATTTATCATCACGCTAAAATTGAATCTATTTTTTTTTACCTAATTTTACACGGGCGATGTTGCGGGCACAGCTAGTCTGTGATTTAACTACCACACTATAGAGAGCAATATTTGAAACAGTCATCGTTAGTCTGAAGTCTTCTTACATATAATTTTCCGTATTGAAGGTGCATAACAATGGCTTGGGAGCGTTTGCGTATTCTTTTACCGAACCCTCTTTCTACAGGTAAAAAAAATAATTTTTATCTGTAGAAAGAGGGTTTTAGAAACCTTTTTTACAATTTAATTAGCATTATTGGAAATTCGTTTGTACAACTGATAAAGAATTTCAAATAATAAAGATTTTTTATACTATGTAAAGTCATATTTTAACAGCCATGAATCTATATATATAAAAATGAATCGCAAAATATGTTGGTAAGCGAATAACTCAACAACGCCTGGACCAGTTTCATCAATTCTTTTTTTTAAATGTCCGTTGAAGTCCAAGGATGGTTTTTACGGCGATGAAAATTCGAATAATTGCCGGGAAAACCCAAAAACAGCCCTTTTTTGTTTCCCATACAAACGTTTTCTAACTAAAATGTAGCGTCAATATGAACTTTATTGCCATTTCATAAAGTTTATATTAAATTACAAGCACTCATTGTTGTCTAAGCGATGTAGGTGTGTTCCTAACATCAAAGAGTGAATTTGCACTTTATTAACCCTGTACAAATCAGAAACGATTCGTAGTCATTCGTTATTTCTTATAATAAGGGTACGGGGACGGGCACGGGAGGAGAAAGGGAACGGGAATGATATAGGATGATGGAAGAAAATAGTAAGTAGCCCAACGTTTGGGCAGGACATCGTCTGCCGGATCCGCTAGTAATTATATAATTTTGCAGCGACACTTCTCATCAGAAAAATAAAAACACTTCTGTATTTTTTTAACATATCTTCCTAAATATACACATTTTTCTGATAATCCTTACAAAACAAACTTGCAAGGTATTTCCATTTTTCTGATGAGAAGTGTATATACCCGGGAACAAGTTTTTTTGGTTTGATGCTTGAATGGACTTTGACAGATGTCATTTTTAAATTTGTACTTTTATTTAGGATAAAATCGCAAGGAGTATCGACGAGCCATGCTGCAACCCTTGAGGGCCATAGACCGCGCGGAAGACGCGCACGTCACCTAAACGCTGCCCACAGGTGAACCAACAAGGGTGCCCAAAATGTGGTTTCAAATAGCCGCCCAGCTCGCCTATTTGGCGTTGATACTGACTTGTAGTAAGTATTAAACATAATATAATGGAATAAGATATTAAATTAAAAACGAAAAATTGCTCTACATCTGTGACACTAGCTTACTTCTTTTTTTTTTTAAGAATATTAGGAATACTTTTTAGGTATGTCTAATATTCCCTTTTCCCCTCCTACTAAGCTTAAATCAAATGGGTCAATATTAGAGAGGAGGTCGTTGCCTAAACAGTGGTCGGCATGTGAGTCGATCGCTAGTTAAGTAGCTGTTGCTGCTACCGGGTGATAGATGGGTGAACCATTCTAACACTGGTTTATATATGACTAGATGTGCCCGCGACATAGTTCGCGTAAAATTAGGTAAAAAAATAGATTTTTAGCGTGATAAAGGAGCTATCTAACACTGAAAGAATTTTTCAAATCGGACCAATTGTTCCTGAGATTAGCGCGTCCAAGCAAACAAACAATATCTTCAACTTTATATATTAGTATAGATAAAGATTCTCGTGTCACAATGTTTGTTCCCAAAATCCACAGAAACGGCTTGACCGATTCTTATGAAATTTTTTGTGCATATTTGTTAGGTTTGAGAATCGGTCGTAAACTATTCAAACCCGTTAGTAACCCACCTGGAAGAAGACGCGGGGTACAATTAGTAAAGTATGAAATATTCGTTCCAACAATACCGACCGGTGTAATAAAGGAACCGGGGCGGTAAGACTAAGGAAGTGAATTCATTCGTGAGTATTCGCTGTTTCAACACCTTTTAAGGAAATTACCCCTAAAGAGGATGATATTAGAATTAATGGAAACAGGATTCAGCCGGAATGGCCACATAAATTAAGGGGCGTGATGGATAACCACTGTAGGGACTTAAACAAGGCAGAAGTAAACGTAACTGCTTAACTAAATACATTAAAAGGACTAAGTCACTGTTTGTAGGACATTTCACACCGACATCAAAGAGGAGGGCGATAATTGTTTTTTTCTTCCAACTACGTACTCATTACTCACTACTAATCGATTAGAAAGGACGCCTTTTCTGCTTATAAATAAAACAGTGCACTAATGTTGTATGTAATTTCATTACGGCACTATTTTTTCATATAAATTTACTACAGAGGTTTAATGCCTCCCATTAAGTTTCATATAAAATGTATGCATTGGATCAAAGAGATGATGGCTGAAAATAAAAAGCGACCGAATAAATTCTAAAAAATATAACAAATGGTGGGTATTCTATATCATTGTTAAACTTTGATACTACATACATATTTAGCAAAAACCGTGAAAAAAAAAAATGGAAATAGACAGGGATTTAGTTAAAAAAAAAAAAATACATTTCGCACCTTGCTTTAGTAATTGGCGCGCTCGTGTCAATTTAGCGAACTCGCAGTGCATTAATGACTCACTTTCCACTCGGTGCAATAACCTACATTTTTTATAGCACAGGGAAACCATATAGGCACTTGATTACAGATGATTACTAACGTCTCATGGACAACAACAATTTTATTATATTTTGATTATATAGCTCAACAATGAAAGGTGCACGGAAGAATTCAAGGGTTACGCGGTTTCGAAACCATGAGGTACCTAAATAAATAGGGCATATTGTATAATATCGTCCGATGTTGAGGTTCAAGGATTGCGCAAAGCGTGATATGGTCTCTTTCGACATTAACTTTTATCACTGGAAAGATTTCGCGAAAGATAAAGGCATATGGAGAAAAACCACTTCGGACGGATTAATATCTTATGACAATTCTTGGTTCGAGGTGCTGGCCGAAAAGTGGAAACAAAGGCACGCTAAAATTAACACAGCAACACCTCCCTCAAACTCAATAAGCCTCATATGTAAGAGCTGTGGTCGAAAATGCGGATTTAAATTTAATTTTTTTTTTTATGTTACAAGGGGGCAAACGAGCAGGCAGCAGGCACCGAAGTGCCTACCGGCGCCCATGGACATCTCTGGGACACTGGCCTGGCAATACTTAATACGTAGTAGTCTTTAAAGCTGAAATATGTAAGATCTTTGCCTTTGCTTATTTATAGATTTAAAAAAACAGGCCTGGGACACTGGCCTGGCAATACTTAATACGTAGTAGTCTTTAAAGCTGAAATATGTAAGATCTTTGCCTTTGCTTACAGATTAAAAAAAAAACAGGCCACTGGTCTGGCAATAATATTACAGAGTAAGAACTAACGTAAAAAATAATTTATTTATATAATTATTAACAAAATTTGTAGGAGACATTTGGTGCTTTAATATTAATTCTTACTTAGCATCTTTATATAAATCTTAAAACTGAATGGTTTTAGGTATTTGCCTTCGTTCTTCTACAGATAAAAAATAATAACTGACAACCCCATTCCTGAGTCATCGTCACGCCCTAATAAACCGTCTTGAAGATCTCATTACATCTTCTGATAAATTGCTTATAATTTATTTTCCATGCATTTAATGAAATAATATAAGAAGATTGATGAAAATTCGTAAGAAAGTAACTGGAAAGGAAACATAATTTTTTAGAAATTTTCCAATTAATTACGATAATGTTATTTGTGAAATAATTTTGGTAGAAGTAACGAATAAAATAACAAAATTTTGATACTTGATTTTTTAACCCCATTATTTTTAGCAAATCTTACTGAAGCGTTAAAATAGGCATTGGAGACGTAACATGCAATAATTTTAGGCGATACTTAAAAACATTGCTGTTTTTAATTATTTCTTTTTAAGTTTTTATTGTACTATATATAGCCACATTTTATGTGCTAGAAAAATAATGTCACTTTATGTTCATAAATGGAATTTAAACCGGAAATCGACAGTTGGTACGTTATATCCGATGTACACCGACGGTTTCCGCTCATACGTACCTCGTTTCCTTGAAGGAATTGATCGGGAAATGGCTTCTGTTATGGCGACAATATTGTCTTTCATTTCGCATCTTCATAATGAAAATAAATGCTTAATATGAGGTTGAGAATAACTAAATAATTTTCCTTCTTTTAGTCGAATTTTGCTCTAAGCGAGTGCCGGCTGTGGCCACCACCTTTTTTGGAGGATCGATACTTTCTAGTGCGTTGCCGGTCGTTGAAAAAAAGCATACTGCCTTAAATGTCCCTGATATAACATGCGCGTGACACAAGAAAAACTAAATCATTCGGTGGCCTAATCTCGTCATTAAAGGCTGGCATCGCATCTGCTAGCCTTCTGGCGGTGCAGATGTCCATGGACGTCGATAATCACTCATGTGAACTGCCTGCTCATTTGCCCCGTGTAACAAAAAAAAAGGAAAATGGAAAACTACTTACAACCAATGACTATATATGGAGGTTGGATGAAAGAATCATTCTAAGACCTATGTTTCTTACTGACTCCCATCCGATGTTGGTTTAAAGAGTGATTCGATATAATAAATATAGTTCATTTATACTAAAACCAATTCATTGGAATTTATCATCCACTATGTGGAGACACCAAAAGAATACAAAAATTGACCACCTGAGAATTCCTGAACCTAAAGAATTTAAGAATCGCAGAACATCAGCTCACACTTAGTTGCACAACTCAGTGCAGGAATTCGTTCCCACCCTGTGGGATCTCGCAACATTTTCAGGAATCGCGAAACACCTGCGGATCCCCATTGACCGTGGGACCGCATGCCATAACGTACTAATTTACCTTAGTTATTTAATTGTATTTTTCCACCACCTATAAACTTACCTCACAAATTCGTCCAAGTTTTTTAGAAATATATAAATACATACATATAGATAATATACCCAGACTCGAGGTGAGAATCGAACCCACGATCCCACGGCAGGGTCACTGCCCACTGCGCCAACGGGCCAGCCAAAAAGATGAGAAGGTCCAATTTGAAAAATTCCTTCAGTGTTAGATAGCCCATTTATCAAGCGAGTTTATAGAAGGCATATATCGTCAAGCTAAAATTTATCACTTAATTTTACACGGACGAAGTGCGCGGGTGGAAACTAGTTTAATCTATACTAATACATGAAGCTGAAGAGTTTGTTTGTTTGCTTGAGCGCACTTATGTCAGGAACTACTGGTCCGAATTGAAAAACTCTTTCAGTGTTAAATAGCCCATTTATCGAGGAAGGCTGTAGACTATATATCATAACGCTAAAATTGAATCTATTCTTTTTTCCTAACTTTACGTGGCGAAGTCGTGGGCACAACTAGTTACTTCCATATATAATACAAGATTTAAGTCCTGGAGATAATAGCGAAAAATCCCTGAGCTACAGGTTAAAACGTACATCAGGGGTTCCATTCAAACTTCAGTTAATTTTACGCGGACGAATTCGTGGGTAGAAAGTAGTTTAATCTATACTAATACATAAAGAAAATCGTTGGTACATTACCGAATCCATCCCTGGCACAAGCTTTATGCTTAATTTGTCGAAAAATGAGTTAATAAGGCATACAAACTAAACAATTCCCAGTGGTTTATTCAACGCAAAAGTCTGTCAGTCTATAAGTACAGTATCTGTAATTAAAGTCTCGATTAGATTAATCGTCGATTAAAGTCACGTGTAAAGATCTCTGATACAAACAAGGCGTTAATTATTATATTTAAAGCTGTGCCCGCGACTGCGTAAAATTAGGTAAAAAAAAATAGATTCCATTTTAACGTGATGATATATAGCCTATATAGGCTTCCTTGATAAATGGGCTATCTAACATTGAGAGAATTTTTCAAATCGAACCAGTAGTCCCTAAGATTAGAGTGTTCAAGCAAACAACAAAAAAAAAATCAGTTTAATATATTAGTATAGAAGTTTAGATTGTTTTGTAAGCGTAACTGCAGTAACAACTGGTTTAAATAAGACTTCAGTAGGTTAACACCTTCTACGACACACAATCACTCTCTCACACAATCCCAAAGTGTCACTTACACTAATCGTCAATTAAAATCACGTGTAAATAGTCTCTTACGCGTTTACCGTTGAAATATTACGCCATAAATTGGGATATGACACTTTCACAATAAGTGTTTATGTCTCTGCTGGGTTCTCAAATGTATTGTTACGTGTTGTGACTTTTGTAATAATAGAAATTACTGTCTAATTTTATTATATGCATTATTGCCTTCCTGGGTGTTCCCGCAATCTTACAACTTGCTGATCTTCAAAAGGCGGATAAACAAATTCCTCAAAGGCCGGCAGCGCACTAACAGCTCCCCTGATGCTGTAGATGTCCATGGGCGACGATGATCACTTAGGTGACAAGTATGCTCGTTTGCCCGCTTAAACCATAAAAAAAATAAAAAAAAAATTATATACTAGCTGTACATCGCGACTTCATCCGCATGATTTCAGTGATCTTGTATGTTATTTGGCGTATGCTACTCCTTTTAATATCAGCTATCTCCCAGTGAAAGTCCCATCCAAATCGGTCCAATCGTTGCTGAGATAACCCGTAACAAACAGACAGACAAAACTTATTTTAGCTTGTGTTTATTACAGGTATCGTATTGTATATAGTTCGAAATAGGTTTCTGGGGCAGGTTTTTATACTTAATAGAAGGTTCGCGCACTCTTGAAAATTGTAAAATTAAAACATTACTTTGACTGGTCGTTGGTGCAGTGGGTCCTACCTTCCGCTCCGGGGGTCATAGGTTCGATTCCCACCTCGAGTCTGGGTGTATTATCAATATGTATATATTTATATATTTCTAAAAAAAAATATTGTGTATAACAGGCATCTATTACCTATAGCACAGGCATTAAGTTGTCTACCTTAGGAACAGATGTCCGTGTGTCATATAGTCATGTATATATTCATTTATTTAAAAAAAAACAAATTTTAATTTCATTTTTTACTTTGGACTATCCCTTGGCCCGATGTGATTTAGAGGCTCAATCTACTTAAGTGTTGATAAAAGAGTATTTTCTATGTACTAAAGATTGAATAGCTCAAGTCTTAATAGTCCATTATAAATAATTATACAAGGGACACCCTAAAGTGTTGTTCTGGCAGTTAAGCCCATATAATTCAATTCCAGTTTGAGTTAACGCGCTAACTTTACACTTAATCGGAAAGGTACACACACATACATACATATACTAGCTGAAACCCACGACTTGGTGCGCGTGACTTCAGTGATTTTGTTAAATTTTTGAGAGTTTTTATTTTTTTGTATGGAAGCCGAATGTGACGTGTAAAACTTAAATGTCTGTCTGTAACTTCAAAATAAAATGTAATTTAATAATTATAATATAAATAAATAATTTATAGTAAGCATATATAATAATGTCTATATTAATATACAAAGTGGAAGAGTTTGTTTGTTTACTTGACCGCGATAATCTCAGGAACTACTGGCTCGATTTGAAAGAAATCTTTCAGTGTTAATTAGTCCATTTATCTAATTTTACGCGGTCGAAGTCGCGGGCACAGCTAGTTATATATAAAAATGATACATAAATACAAGTAAATACGAACGTCACTATAGGTAAATTAATGCCTTCACGTCAGACAACCTACATATACTATTATTAACATATATGACCGATGATGATATTTTAAAGCTATTTAAATATAATTTGTTCATTCTATTACACATGGGCAATAATCGAATCGAGTACCTGAAATGGCTGGCGAGGTTACTGCCCACTGCGCCAACGAACCCGTTTAGAATTAAAGTGTTTAATGGACAATTTTTCGATCTAAACTGGTCTAACCGTCGATTCTAAGACTGCGAGCTATCTCACATATTCCAAGGTATCTTAAAGAGGCATCCTGTTAGCGAGGCCATATAACTATGTAATAAGAGGTTGATATTCCGATCTATGTATGTTCAAAATAACTTAGACTCATGTCTAAATATAGTAGTAATAATTTCCCAATACGTGTAGTCATCTACACGTCCTGGGAAATATTTGAGGGTTAAGAGCTGCCTGCATCTTTAAGCAGGATGTAAAACTTAATAGATTGGTAATTACTTAATTCGCTAATTAATTCTACTCTGCTTGCGATAGATAAAAATAAACGTCTGAATTCCTCAAGCAGAGTATCTTTCCTTCATCTCAAGTGCTGGACATTGTCCTCCTCGATTGACTTTCACATACACCGGTTTTATGCGACTGCCTTCCAACGAGTTTCCATGACTCTATATGAAGCAAACCGAACAAATTAAATGATTCAGTCATACCAGTGAAAGAGTTATCGAGACGCCACGCACGTCCCTACCAGGGGAGGGGGGGGGGGGGTCTTAAAGGGGAAAAAATTCCAGGCATTTTGATCCGGGTTGCCCCCCTTTTTCCCCGGTTTTAATTATGATGGTGAAATAATCTTTAGTAAAAATTCTGTTAATAGTTTAAAAAAAATTGTTTTGCGTCTTTGTAAATAAGGTGTTTTAATATTCATTCACAAAAATAATAAAACCAAATAAAAAATTTTATATATTTTATTTTGAATGTAAAGAAATATTTTACTTCATTATATTTTGTCAATTATTTTTACGTTTGACATATAAGTAAAAGCAGTATAATTCCAGGTGATGAGTTCGCGTTAAGGGAAGGTGGTGCTTTATACTGTAGGGAAGATCACGATGTTCTAGAAAAAGTAAGTAAAAGGAGAAATTAATTAATTAAAAAATATAATATACAGAATTAACGTTAATTACCATAGAAACAGACGACCTTGTGTCATAAACTCGTAGTCATAAGCAAATTATGTAATGTAGGTAACCGACAATCATTGTACTTATATTATTTTTGAAAAAGTAAAAAAATGTAGAATGTGGGTAACCGACAATCATTGTACTTATATTCATATTGAAGAAGTAAAGAAAATTGTAGAATGTAGGTAACCGACACTCATTATACTTATTGTTGAACTAAAGTCTTGATTAACAAAATTATTTAGAAGACTCTCGCTTGTCTTTTGGATCAACGACCATATTCAATAGCCAATAAGTTTTTTTTCACGTATTGTGACGAAATTGCATTGTCTTGACCATATCGCCGACAGATTTAACGAATAAATCAAAAGAATTAACATTAATTCTGTAAATCTTTTAAAGAATATTAATAGTACTTTGAGGTATGTATTAGTAATAGATAAAGCTGAAGAGTTTGTTTGTTTACTTGAACGCACTAATCTCAGGAACTACTGGTCCGATTTGAAAAATTCTCTCAGTTTTAGATAGCCCATTTATCGAGGAAGGCTATAAGGTATATATCATTACGCTTTTTTCACCTAATTTTATGCGGACAAAGTCGCGGGTAACAACTAGTGTCTCATATTGTTGTTACCACCCCAGTTAAGCTTTTTTTAAAGCTTTGATAGAAGTTGAAAAAATCGACTTCAAAGCTCAGTGCAGTCGAGAATTGAACTGAACGTTTTTCATGCGGTGTATTCCTTTTTGTGTATTAATTATTTTGTTACCGTTACAGAGTGCAAACACCAGTGGAAGTAGTGGCGGTAACGCCGAAAGTAACAACAATACAACACTCAGTAACAACAACTCACACCATCCTCACGAGCTGGGCTCCATGTCAGGTGGGTATTGGATTCAGTGCGTTTCCTTTTCCATACAAATACAAGCGGGCTCGGCCGACGTTATCTCACCCGAAACAGTGGTTTCAAATTTTCGACCTCCTCCGTGTTCCGGAAGGCGCGTAAAACAGTGGATCCTGATTAATGTAACTGAGTGATATTAGTCGTGAGATTGGGGGGTTCCGAGGATGACGTCAGACGATAGTCCGTCATCTGAACTCGACCCACAGCCACATCCTCTGCAGTCTAAACGGACCCTGATAACCCTTGGTATAAGAATACCATTATGTACGTTTAATATTCTGGAAAGTTCAAAGCTTTTGTTAGGAGTAGCAACGACGATAGCCCAGTGACAGACTTTGAACCGCACACTATACAGATTTCAATCCATCCATTCATCATTGAGTTATCGCGGCTCTAGAAACTCTTTTTTTATGTTACAAGGGGCAAACGAGTAGGTGATAAGTTACTAATAACGCCCATGGACATCTGTACCACCAGAAGGCCCGTACATGTATTGCGGACCTTTAAATAGGGGTATAGGCCAACGGGAGTGTGCAGATGTCCATGGGCGCCGGCAGGCACTTCGGTGCCTGCTGCCTGCTCGTCTGCCCCCTTGTAACATAAAAAAAGACCTATAGCCGCCGCTACATAACGAAATGGCAGTGATGTCGAGTGGAAAAGTTTACACCAAAAGCAGAACTAGATGGCGCTATACGGATGATGACGACCTTCGACACAAACGCTGAAAATCTCCATACAAACCTACTCACGCTAGCAAAGTTTCTACTTACCATTACTATGTATGTATAGATCTTCGAACGAACAACGGTCGGCGAGGCGCAGCCGCCCCGGGCAACTCCAACTAGCCCGGATACGAAGATCTTCCTATCCGATGGTTGAGGTTCAAATCGACCTGCGCTCCCACCTTACATTCCTCGCCAAAAACCTTCCATCTAGGAGAGCCTTCCCACAGACCTATGACTATTAGTAAACTATGATAGGTCGATGATAATGAAAGAACAATTTAAAAGAAGGAGCATGTAAAGGCCAATTTGAAAAAAAAAATATCTCAGAAGTATATCTTGTGTACAAATAAAAACACGGAATATAATAAATTGGTCAAGCTGACAGAAAGTTAAGCGTCATTTTTCATCTTTTCACGTCTCCATCCACTCGCTGACAATGCGTCACAAAAGACAAGATCACAAAAGCACAATGCTAAAATGTTAGTCTAATCTATTTTTCCCGCCGAAAGAAATGTATTTTTCTCCCGATGCGACACTCAAAGATGTTTATGTAATCGTTTATTATATGTTAGCCTACTTTTTGGGGCTGCGATTGTGGTGTTTATACGTTTTTGGAGACGAGAAAATAGCGCTATAATGGGCGTCATTCAAAGTTCTTTTTGTTGTGTGGTAAAAGAAATGTGGCTTGTTTTTGTTGGCAATTTCATTTCAACATAAATTGTGCTACATTTCAAAGTATTCATATGTGAAAAATAGACATTAAATTAGAAAAAAGGAGAACATTACCGGAGAACCAAAGTCGAGGAGTTTTAGCTTAATCAGTGGTCGGGATTTGAGTCGGTTGATGGGTGACTAATTCTAACCAATGGTTGTCAAATATCCGACCTTCTCCATATTTTTTATATATCTTTTTATTTAAGGTACCAACACCCTGTAATACAATATGGACCTAAACTAAATTATAGGTAATCATATAGATACTGTGCTATATAACAGATCCACTTTTAGGTTTCCACAACAGGCTAGAAATCACTACGTTGGAGAAACAGTTTGTAAAAATTTAGAGACAATAGAGGCTACAATGATAAAAACACAAACTTAAAATTAGAAAAAGAACAAAAAGAATAATAGTAGTAAAAAGTAAAGTAATTTATACGTTACTAAAATTGCAAAATAGAAATTTAGAAATAACATAAATTTTGGTGTAAATTTATTTAAGCAAGGTATGTTAAATACTGTATTGGGTAAAAAAATAATCCTTTGATTTCTTCTCGTATAATGGCAGAGTATCACTTATATGTCAGTAGTATGTCAGTATCCATGATTTTACTAATTGAGTTCTTAGTCATCAACATCCTATTAAAAGGTGCTGCGGCACCCGAATTTCGTACGGCACGCAAATACAATTGGTACTGAATAATCTCATATCAATCAGATATTTATTGTGAGATTGTGAGGGTTCCGGGGATGATGTGGAAGGCAGTCGGTTATCTTAACTCGCCCCACAGCCACATCTTCTGTAATTTTATCGCACCCTGGTACTAGATTTTGAAGCGGTCTGTATCTCTGTGCTCATAACGTTTACTATATTCATTGTCAAATATAACAACATCTTTGTGCAAAGGTGTAAAATTTTGTGTATGGCTTTAAATAAGCATATAATATACAAAACTGTATAATAGTTGATTTGTGGTCTAAAAATACTAGATTTGTGGTTGAATTTTGACCTACCGGCGATCACCAGTAACTATTCAAAAGTAGTAAAAAAAACTACTTTTTTTTGTTTTCATCCGTCATTTTGTCGTGAACAGAGAATTTTACAGGATTTTAGATAATAATTTCTAACGTCTAGTCACTGAAAGCTCGATATCAAATCTTTTTAGAGCCACATCTTTAACTCTACACGCCTTTACTCTACACATCGTAACATCACTGACTCTACACTTTTGTTAAAATATATGGCGTGACTGTTTTGATACTACAAGAACTAAAGAATATCTGTAAATAAATTTAGCCAAGCCACACTTGACTAAGGAGTAGACTCAATGAAGTTAAGATGTGTAGAGTAAGGGCGTGTAGAGTTAGAGGCGTTGCTCTACTGACTGACTTTTTAACAGTGTGATCGTGTGGTCTCGTTGTGGTAACATATCACATAAAAATGTTTTTGATAGGTCCTCTTATAAGCTAAATAGTGTAGGCCCTAACATTTATGATTCAAGTATTCGAACTTTCTCACGTCTTTTAAAATCCGATTTGACCTGTAACATTTGATTGCAGCTTTAAATTATTGACACATATAATTCCATACCTTTATTTCATTTTGACTCTTACTACATCTCTATATGGTTGTTTTTTACATGTTGCATTTGGTACCTCTAGGTGTGATCTATTCATAATTTACAGATTCGATTAAAGTCACTGCTCTATCATCTGTGGGTGGAATATTTTGTTGCTATTTATGCTATCAATGTTTTATTTACGATTGTTATTAAATACTGGAACTATGGGAACGAGATACTTTACCCACTTATAAGAGGTTTTACTAACACTTGTTTGAGTTAGTAAAATCTCTACCTACTTAGCGTTAATCCGGTCTAATACCAGTGTCCACTTAGATTGCAGAGACTGTGGCTATGGAGCGAGTTAAGATGACCGACTGCCATCTTACGTCATCCCCGTAACCCCCACAATCTCTACAACCTCACGACTAATATCACTCAGTGACTTTAATCGGGACCCACTGCTTTACCCGCCTCCCGAAACACTGAGGAGGTCGGCTATTTTAAAATCACTGCCAGAATTGGTCATTCATCTAACATCCGGACGCGGTAAGAACTGCTTAACCTAGCGATCGACTCAAATGCCGGCCACTGATTAAGCTACGACCTCCTATAACTTCTCTTTTCCATCATTGCCTTTTAGTAGATTTATTATTATAAGCCAGCGTTTTTTTCCGATCTTTCTATCCCTACAGAAAATATTATTGCTCTACGAGAAAGGGTAAGTACACTTACCGCAGCCGGTTTATGGATGGATGACCAATTCTAACATTTCTTCGTTGTCCTAGCGTTATCCAGGGGTAGTACCTTCCTCCGAAACACGGAGGTCGGATATCAAATATAAACTACTGTTAGAATGGGTCACCCATCTATCACCCGGTCGCAGCTAAAACTACTTAACCTAGCAATCGACTCAAATGCTGACCACTGATTAGGCCACGACCTCCTCAATGATCTATTCTAACACTGGTTTTCAAATATTCTTTCAAAAGGCATGGTCCCGATTAATGTCAATCAATGATATTAGTCGTGAGATTGTGGAGGTTCAGGGGATGACGTCACATGGCAGTTGGTCATCTTAACTCGCAAGATTAAATTCTTTGATCTATATCTATATTAATAAATACAGCTGAAGAGTTTGTTTGTTTGCTTGCACGCGCTAATGTATGGTGTATTTTTCAAGCCTCATCTGTCCACCTTTGTCACTCCAGACCAATATCATAGGTAGAATATGTGAATATATATGTGGTTATAATTTAATCTCCCACCTAATAGAACACATCTTCATAACTTACACATAATCCTGAAAAGTATGACGTATTTACATCGTAAATCTCCTTATACCTGGTGATTTTTGTGCGCGGGCGTCGTATGATAACATTATTTCCGTATGCATACGTGTCCAACGCGAGCCGGTCGAAATACGCGAATGTGTTTATTTGCGGTGCTTGTACCGACGCGACGCACGCGCCGACCATGCCGTTACTTCAGTTGTTTCATGGTTACCCGAGTGAAAGACCGCGTCGCGTTGCCCAATTTACTCGTAACGATCCAATAGGTGATCACATGTGTGGGACAAAATGTCGAATCACAAGGAGAACGACAAGCACCGACGAAACGATCTGAAGAGTTTACCTTCCGAAGTCTTACTGAAAGCTAGAAGTACACTTATATCCCTCGGCGGTGCATTGAAGCCGCGACATGAGCCTCAGCGGTCGAAACCCTCAAAACATGGCATGCCCAGCCCATTCCCGCTTCAGCTTCGCTGAGGTCTTCCCCACATCTATCACTCCAGTCATGGAACGCAGGGTAGTGTTACGAACTTGGTCAGTTCTTTAAACACCTTAACAGACTTGTTATTTCCAAAATTCCAATATTATCTAAATATATTTTAAAATTCCAATATCATCTAAATATATTTTAAAATTCCAATGTTATCGAAATATATTTTAAAATTCCAATATCATCTAAATATATTTTAAAATTCCAATATCATCTAAATATATTTTAAAATTCCAATATTATCTAAATATATTGTCCACTCCACTTTAAATCAAAAAAGAGAAAACCAGCGAATGTTCCCCTGCAAGTCTCCGCATATTCATTTTTTTAATATCAAGATTATCTCTAACATGAACTGATGGACCACTCTAATATTTTAAGTACCTAACTAATAGAAAGTGTAATGGCAAGACGTGATATATCTCTTTCCGTTCAGATCTATAGCTTTCTTTCTGTCGACATGTAGCGGTGCTATCTTGGCGTTCATCGACAATAATTTTTTTTGTAGACTTTATGACACACGGACGAATAATGAAATCGAACGCGACATTCACACTAAAATACTCAGTTATCATGACGTCACTTTATGTCAATAGTGAGTTTCACTAAACATCACCTCGACTTATATAGTACATATAATATATGAGTAACCCTTCCTACTATGTCTAAAGTTTACCATAAATATTGTAAATAAATCTATACTAATATATAAAGCTGAGGAGTTTGTTTGTTTACTTGAACGCGCTTATCTCTGGAACTTCTGGTCCGATTTGAAAAATTCTTTCAGCCTTAGATAGCTCATTTATCGAGGAAGGCTATAGGCTATATATCGTCACGCTAAGTTTAATAGGAGCGGAACACCAATGAAGAATGTATCAAAATCGGGGTTACTTTTTGAGAGCTTCCGCTGCGTGCGCTGCGTAAACGGTTAAAGTTTCGCAAAAGTCATGTATGACAAAATGCTTCCACTTTAAAAGTTCTAAATAACAGTTCACGACAGCATATGTCTATCTTTTAAGGTTGATTCAGTATAACCTTTTTTATGCTATTCAAATTTGTTATAAAATAATGCATTATTTGTAAAGCACAATTAATAAACCAAATTTCTCCGTGAATTCAGTTGCCGGCTTCGGTATTTCCGAACGGTTACGACTTGCGGACCCCTGAGTGATATTTGTCGTGAGATTGTAGAGATCCTGGAGATTCCGAGGATGACGTCAGATGCCAATTAGTCATCTTCACTCGCCTCACAGCCAAATCCTCAGCAATCTAAGCGGACCCTGGTATAGACCCGGATAACAGAAGGAAGAAGACGATTTCTGTACCTAATCTAAAATCGGTGAGATTTCATTTAAAAAATCAATATTTATAGAATAAAAATTATTTTATCCCACTAATTAATTTATTATATAACTTATAATAAATAATAAAAACACGATAAAATAGTTTCGATATAAAAATTCTCTATTACAATTGCTACGCCCTAACGAGGCATCATGTACAATGAATATATAATAACACGTGCAATTGAATGAATAAATATGAAAAAAAAATGCATTAATGGCTGAAACTTCAATGTTATTAATACTACGTTTAAAGTACAGATGTAATATGTAAGAGATACAACGTCAACATGAAATATAATTCATAATTAGACATGCTGATACTAATAATTAATTATACAGGACTGACAACATTTTTAACCAACACACAACAAATTACTTATGCTAAATAACAAAATGAAGACATTGCAATAATGTAATGATTCATCACGAATCAACCACCAACCAACAATTCCCCTAACTAACTCATTTTTCAAACGAAGAATTTATTTCTATGATCATATCGATTTCTCACAGTCATTAATCTTCTTTTGAATTTATTTAAAAGACTGTTGAAATAATTTCTGGCACTGATCAGTACGAAATAACATATAATGAGAGTGAATGAAACAGACGCATACCTCACTCAACGTCGTATCATTCCAAATTTATAGACACAATCTCCAGTTCTACACTTCGTCCATCAACTTCCAACGTCTAATTATTTACCTCACTTAAGGTCAGTTTTCATTATCACTGCACCTTTATTTTATCTCTACTCTTGGTATACAATTAGGTTATCGTAGCCTAATCACTATCCGGTATTTGAGTCAATCGTTAGGTTAAGCGGTTCTTACCGCGACCGGGTGATAGATGGGTGACCAATACCAACAAGGGATTTTTAAATATCCGACCTCTCCATATTTCGTAGGTACGTAAAAAAGTGGGTTCCGATTAATTCCACTGAGGGATATTAATCGTGAGATCGTACATTTTTGTGGGGATTTTGGGGTAAGGCGCCAAATGGTAGTCAGTCATCTTAACTCGCCCCACAGCCACATCCTCTGTAATTAAAGCGGACCCTGCTACTGGACTGGGATAACCCTTGGAAAAAGGAGACACTTGGTATACATTAAAACATTTATAAACTTTCACATACGTTTAACGATGCGCATTTAGTTTTTTTTTTTGTGAACTTGGAAATTTTTCGCAATTCCATTATATGCAACTACTTTAATTAACGCCGCTTTTGAATAAAAAGTGATCGGTTGTAAGTAGGCTTTGCTGATGTTAAACATTAAAATAATTTGGTACTAATTAAGAACATAAAATGATAACTGGTAACAGGAAGTAATATAACAAAACTTATAGCAACGTGTCACCTAGCCAAATAGAATATCCAACTAACGTTACTCAACTGCCACTATGTCAGAAGCGGATCCACTGTGGTGAGCACGATGGGCACGCCCACCAACCTAATAAATTTGTGACCTCACACTCTAACGGTGTATTGAAATTGAAAACCTGATAATGTTATAACCAA